>LPNX011072713.1:174643-179643 GCA_001517045.1 Pseudotsuga menziesii
TCCAAACATATGACAGGATTCAAGGTATCCTTTGTGAAACTATCAAAACATAAATCACCTCACAAGGTGAAGCTCGGAGATGACTACCAGTATCCATTAAAAGGTAGTGGGGAATCCTCCTATAAGCTAGACTCTGGAAAGTCTATGACAATGAAGGAAGTATTGTTTGTACCAGGACTAAAGAAGAATCTCTTCTCCATATCTGCATTAGATGCAAAAGGAATGAGGTTTGCATTTATAGATGGCAAATTCATCATGTGGCTAAAGGGAAAGACTATTGATGATGCAGTAGTGATTAGGGAACAAGAAGGAGGTTTGTACAAATTGAAGGGCCATCCAAAACAAGCCTTGGTCCATGACACAGTAGAGTCAAATGAACTTTGGCATAGAAGGCTTGCACATGTGCATTACAGATAACTACCACTTGCAAGCAAATTTGTTGAAGGTCTTCTAGAAATACAAGCAAAACATGATGGGGTTTGCAAAGGATGTACGAAAGGAAAGAACACAAAGAAGACATTTCCAAGTAGTGAGAGCAAAGCAAAAGGAATCCTGGAAATCATCCACTCTGATGTATGTAGACCAATGTCATCAAAATCACTAAGAGGGTATGTATAGTATGTTTCTTTCATTGATGAATTTTCTAGGAAGACATGGATTTACTTCATGAAGAACAAAGATGAAGTATTCTGCAAGTTCAAGGAATTCAAAGCCTTGATCGAGAATCACACAGAAAAGAATATGAAGACCTTTCGATCAGATAATGGTGGAGAATTCATATCAAATGAATTCAAAGAGTTATGCAAAGACACATGGATTAAGAGGGAGTTGTCCACCCCATATAATCCATAACAGAATGGGATTGCAGAAGGGAAGAATAGAACTATCATGGATTCCAACCTTTACTACAAGATGAAGATGGAAACCCAGTAATGCTCCTATTGTATGCAGATGATCTATTTGTAACAGGTATGGATGGTTGATTTCTAATACAAAGAGGAAGCTTGCTGCCGAGTTCGAAATGAAGGACTTGGGTATGATGCATTATTTTCTAGGCATGGAGGTGTGGCAGAATGCAAATGGAATTTCCTTGGGACAAGGGAAATATACAGTAGATATTCTGAAGAGGTTTGGGATGATGGACTACAAGGCTATGGCCACACCTGTGGCATCGAACCTGAAGCTATTGAGTGATGCTTCATCAGAGACGGTTGATGCTATGATGTATCATCAGATGATTGCATCCTTGATGTACCTGACAAACACGAGATCAAATATTTGCTTTGCTGTGAACACCTTGAGCCAGTTCCTGACAGATCCGAGACATGTTCACTTGATTGCTGCAAAGCATATTCTAAGGTACCTGAAGGGTACAGTTGATTACGGGCTCAAGTATGAGGCAATTCAGAAGATTAACCAGGAGGGTTATGTTGATTTAGATTGGGCAGGAAGTGCCATCGATAGGAAGATCACTTCAGGGTGTTGCTTCAGTATGGGATCATGTGTGATCTCTTAGTTAAGTAGGAAGCAATCATGTGTGGCACTGAGTACGGCTGAAGCAGAGTATGTCGCAGCTTGTTCAGCTAGTTGTGAGGCAGTATGGCTAAGGAAGCTACTGCCTGATTTATTTGATCTCCAGTTGGATGCTACTTATATATATTGTGACAACTAGAGTTGTGTGAAGTTTTCAGAGAACCCAGTGTTCCATGAAAAGTCGAAGCATATCGAGATCAAGTATCACTATATCAAAGATATGGTGTAGAGGGGAGTAGTGAAGCTCCAGTATGTTGCGACAAATGAACATATAGCTGATGTGTTGACAAAGCCATTGGCCAGAGTGACTCTTTGAGTACTTCAGGGAGAAGCTTGGTGTTCTCTAGATCGAGGTTCCTTCCATGTCAAATATGAGTGCTGAGCCATTATGATATGACTGTAGGATTGGTTCCTACATGATCATATATAAGGGCTATTGCCATTCTCGAAATGGAGCTTTCTGGTGAGTTACCAGGAATACTCGATCTAGGACTGAGGGCCTTTCTAATACGATTGTAAGATGTAGTCTTACATGATTAGATGTGAGTGCATAGCCATTCTGATTTGATTGAGGGATGTGTTCCCACTTGATTAGATATAAGGGATGTTGCCATTGTTGGAATGGAGCTTCCTGGTGAGTTACCAGGAAAACTCAGTCTAGGACTGAGGGTCGTTCTGATATGACTGTGTGATGTGTTCTCACATGATCAGATATGAGTGCATGGCCATTCTAATGTGATTGAGGGATTTTTTCCCACTTGATCAGATATAAGGGCTATTTCCATTCTCTGAGAGAATGGAGGCACCTGGTCAGTTACCAAAAACCCTCAGTCTGGGACTGAGTGCCCTTCTGACATGGTTAGAGGATTAAGTTCCTTCCATGGTCAGATGTAAGTGCCATGCCTTTTCACAGATGACAGTACGTGTGTCCTACCATGCTATTGATTGTAAGTGCTGTGCCTTTTCACAGATGGTAGTAGGTGTGTCCTACCATGCTGGTGATTGTAAGTGTTGAGACTTTCCACAGATGATAGTAGGTGTGTCCTATCATGCTGGTGGATGTGAGTGCTGTGCCTTTCCACAGATGATAGTAGTTGTGTCCTATCATGCTAGTGGTTGTAAGTGCTGAGCATTTTCACAAATGATAGTATTTGTGTCTTATCATGCTGGTGAATGTGAGTGATGGACCTTTCTGATGCAATTATAAGATTGGTTCCTACATGATCAGATGTGAGTGCTGGGCATGCCTTTCTGACATGGTGTTGGATGTGTTCCTCTCATGGTCAGATGTAAGTGTTATGTGGGACATTCTGAATTGGTGTCAGATATAAGCACTGAAGAAGACCTACATGGAGGCTAGGCCTACAACCAACATGAAAAAGGGCTGGCTCTGTAGAACTTCCTGTGATGAGAAGAATCATGAGATAGCACCCGTGATGATCTCGTGATGATCCAGTGATGATGATCTAGCTGTGATGATCCAGATCCAGTGATGATGTCCAGTGATGATCTAGATACAGTAATGATCTAGATCCAGTGATGATGATCCAAATCTAGTGATGATCAAGATCCAGTGATGATGATCCAAATCGAGTGATGATCCAGATCCGATGATGAATATGACTTGAAGATGAAGATGACTTGAATATGAAGATGACGAGAACTTGACGATGACTGGCTCTGTAGAACTTCCTGTGATGAGAAGAATCATGATATAGCAATCGTGATGATCCAGTGATGATGATCCAGCAGTGATGATCCAGATCCAGTGATGATGTCCATTGATGATCCAGATACAGTGATGATCTAGATCTAGTGATGATGATCCAGATCCAGTGATGATGATCTAGATCCAGTGATGATCCAGATCCGATGATGAAGATGACTTGAAGATGAAGATGACTTGAATATGAAGATGATGAGAACTTGATGATGATCCAAATGATACAGAGAAGAAGCCTTGTGCTGATAAATTGTGTCGAGAGAATACCTTGCTAGTTTAGAGGGAGTGTTAATGTAATTATAACTTCAGAATGTATTCACTTGTATTTCTTATGTACTGTAACCCAATGTTTATTCCGAGATGTATTTGTAATGTACTTGAGTCATGTCATGCCCCGATGTTCCTATAGGGAGGTTCTATAATGTAAACAAGTCATGTCAAGTAATTGTGAGTAACCCTCCTATTGGTTAAGGGTTAAAGTCCCCGCAGTTCCGAGGCACTAGGGTTGTAGTTGGGTTTAGTCAAGTGGGGAATTAGTATAAATAGAGAGCTAGCCTCTCTTTTTATCACACACTCACTCACACTCAGTTGTAGCGCATAGCTGAGGAAGAAGAAAACACTGGGGCAAGGAAGAAAGAGATTACTGTTGTCTGGAGATAATCTTACTATTTTGGGGTTTTACTTTTGGTGCTGATTCTATTTCTGAGGAAGTTGTGGGGTTTTCTCCATTTATGGTTTCCCTGAGGAAAAACGCTGTGTTCATTATCTCTTGTGTTTGATTCCTTTGCTTGTTATTCTCTTAGTTAAAGATCCTAATATAATGTTAGTTTAATGTTAAAAATCTAACAATGATGATGATGAGGATGATGAGGATGTTGATGATGATGATAACGATGATGATGATGATGATGATGATGATGACAACAATGATGATGATGATGATAACGATGATCGATGATCAAGGTGGTGATGATGATGATGGTGATGATGATGAATGAGGATAATGCCGATGGTGATGATGATGGTGATGACGATGACAATGATGATGACGATGATGACGATGATATTGATGTTGATGATGATGACGATGATGTTGATGATGTTGATGTTGATGACGATGATGATGTTGTTGTTGATGATGATGATGATGATGATGAAGATGAAGATGTTCATGATGATGATGGTGATGAGGATGAGGATGATGGTGATGGTGATGACGATGGCGATGATGATGATGATGATGATGATGATGATGAAGACGATGATGTTGATGATATTGATGATGATGTTGATCATGAAGATGATCATGATGATCATGGCGATGTTGATGATGATGATCGATGATCAATGATGATGGTGATGATGATGATCATGAAGTCAAGGATGGTGATGATGGTGATGTTGAGGATGAAGATGAAGATGATGATGATGTCTACGATGACGACGACGATGATGATTATGATGATCATGATGATGGTGATGATGATGTTGTTGTTGATGATGATGATGGTGATGATGACGACGATGAAGATTCTTGATTATGAATATCGCGTTGAGGATGATGAGGATGATGATGACGATGATGGAGATGACAATGATGATGACAACAATGATGATGATGATGACAACAATGTTGATGATGATGATGATGTTGATGATGTTGATGTTGATGATGATGATGAATATGATGATGATGATGAAGATGAAGATGAAGATGTTTATGATGATGATGATGATGAGGATG
>LPNX011072713.1:181096-240893 GCA_001517045.1 Pseudotsuga menziesii
TAAAATGTGCTCCCGCTTTGCTTCACTAAAATGTGTTCCCATTTCTCTTCAATAAAATGTGCCCCATTTTGTTTAAATTCAAAAATGTATTCCCTCCAAATGATAAGGCCGAGCCTCCACCCATTCTTTCATGGAATTCTTATTCCTATGTGTCTGCTTCGTACTTTGCTTCAGATTCAACATGCCTATGCCTTGGAGTATGATAAAACCATGGCTGATTCAACATTATGTTGCACACCTCCATTTTTTATGAGATTTTAGAAACATATATGGTTTTTTTTGCAAATTCCAAATATGTAAATTTTAACAAGAATACATTTTTTTTCTATTTTTTATTATTCATCTTCTATCATCACTCCTTAATTCAACAAACACATTGTTAGTGTTTCATCCATATCTCTTTCATTTCTCAACCATTTAAAAAAAGATATTGTATGGTGCACTAAAGAACATCGACCTCTACATGCTATAAAAAACCCATTTCCAAATAATTGCATTAATACATTCAAATGCTGCACCCACAATTGACGTACCATTTTCGAGGTTTGATCTCTTAGATAAATAAATAAAAATTAAAAAATATATTTTTATTATTGGAAAATAGTCGTGCACTAGTACTATATGTTCTCTATATGTATACTAACTTTCGTAAGTTTATTCGATAATTTAGACACTCACACGTTGCACCCACAAAAACATATACCTTATAATTTGTCCGAAAAATAAAAATGTCCCATTAAAAAATGTCTAACTTTAGATAGTTAGCAACATTTTCAATAGAAAAAAAATTATATATTTGGAAAGTTCATTCAATTTCCTACATTTCTTGTTTTTAACTCATCACAACATTCATTGTGTAAGTGTCTCAAAATATCCATGCAAGTTGATGGATGCTTGTTTTTTCAGTTTTATATTGCATCTAACATGCCAAAATAGACCCTCAACTTTGTGCACTCACCCACCATGAAATCTGTAAAAAAAAGTGCTTTCTAAAGACTTCTACAAAGCGACCCACAACACTAAACATGACATGACGTCAGTATCTCCATGTCCCAATGTCTACCTACAAAGGAAGAGTGCCCAACAAAATATCACAAGATTTACTACAAAAATTCCTAACTACACAAACTTGAAGAACCACTTCAAATAAGGCATGAGGATCAATGCATATCCATAAAAATTCCCCCTCGCCATTTAATTCGAAATGAATCTATACAAAGTTCCAAAAAATGACTCAGAGACTAAAATTCAAGGTATAAATCATAGGTATGCAAAGAACACTACCGAAACAAAACCAATAACCACCCTCCCAAGAAAACAACCAAACATGAAAGAAGAAGTGGTGCACAAAGAAATAAGATGCCAAATCATTTCCAAACTCGAACTCAAACAAATAAAAAATCCCAACAAGAAAAATTAGTAGACCATATGGCCCTTAAAGCACCACTCCAAACAAATGATATGTCTGAACATAGAACACTTGAATGCATACTCACATCATAGTTCAAAAGGAAAATCCAACTAAAACTAACAACCACTTTCCGAAACAAAACAAATAACCACCCTCCACAAAACTAGACACACAAGCATAAGTGGTGCATTAAAAAATCGTCGACAATCTCCAACACAAATAGATAATAGAAGCACTTTGAGATAGTAATTACCCTTCCAAGAAAAAATAGTAACTATCCTCCCAAGCACACAACTAGACATGAAAGCAGAAGTAGTGCAATGATAAATAATTTCCAAACTCTAATGCAGCTAGATAGTAGAATTTTGCCAAGAAAAAAACCAACCATACAACCCTTGAAGCACCACTCCAAACAAAGTACACTATGAATATGGAATACTTCATTGAAAACCTACATCTAGCTCTAAAATTTCAATGCAAATTTTCCTCCACCATAAAACATGCATACATCATGTTGAAGTCTGCTCATCGCCACTCCCTCCAACCCCACACCTCCCCTAATGCCACTCCAAAAAGTCGATGTGAACAATAAAACATAACAAAAACCAATGAAACACCAAATAAACAATTATCCATAAAATAAAAAATAATATAACAAATATATCTCTAAGCCAAACCATGAGCTTGGAAAAATGGGCACATGGTGTACAAGTCACTTAATGGCTAAGGCCTCTCACTATATGTCCCTACAAGAACATAATATTAATAAATTTACAATATTGTTAATAATGAAATTAAATTTATAACATTCATATATTAATGTACTTTTATTGTTATATTTCCAATATAACTTGCACCACTCCAAACAAAAGATGCACGTGAACGCATAACACTTCAATGCAGACTCACATCAAGCTCCAAATAAAAAATCCAACAAAAAAAACCAGCAACCACCCTCCCATGCACACAACTAGAAACTAAAGCATAAGCGGGGCACCAAAGAATCATTGACATCGTGTAGCACAACCAAATATAGAAACCCATTGAGGTAGTAACCATCCTCCCAAATAAAACGAGTAACTAGTTTCCCAAAAACACAACGAGACAAAAGAGTAAAAATAGTGCATTAAAAAATCATGAGCATCCTCCAACACCACTAGATAATAAGTTTATGCGAAAAAAAATGCCAACCATACAACCCTTGAATCACCACTCCAAACAAATGACGAACATAAACCCAAACCACAAAATTTCAAACCTACATCTAGCTCTAGAAATTCATACTAGATCATTCTCCACCATAAAACACACATACATCATGTGTCACCACTCTAATTTCACGAGTCTACAACTAGATGCAAATGTTAACCTAGTCTAACCAATAAAACCCTAAATAATTAATTATCTAAAAAATAATGAAAAATATAACAAACTTACCTCAGATCTAAATCATAACCTTGTAAAAAATGACATATCTACAACTCACTTAAGAACCAAAAACCCACCACAATATGTGAGAGCACTAATAATAATACATTTACATTATTACCATCATAGATCCATCTAAAAAGGGATCTACCAAGCAGCGAAAGGGGTCAAATCTCTCAAGGTGCAAACCCTTTTTTAGAGTGTAAGTGTGTAATCCAATGCTTATGGTTTTAGTTTATCTAATTTATATTGTTTTATATGTGTGCAATTCTAAATAATTTAAATTTAATTTAAAGGGATAAATTATTTTTAATAAGATTTTATTATTTTTCATAAAAAGAGTAAAATGAGCAAAGAAAGAATTACACGTCTCTCCCCTACTAAAATGTAAAATACACCTTAATACCATTCATATATTTATATACCTTTACTATTCTATTTCCAATAATATCAATAATGTGTTAATAAATATATACAGCATTATATAAATGCTAACACATTTAATAAGGCACTATTCAAAAAAAAAAATTCTAGAAAATTGATTTATTTATTTTTCAAACCAAAGGTAATAAAATATATAAAGATAAATAAATCAAATAGAAATATCTATTTCATTAAAAAAAATACATTACATCTAAAGTACTTAAAAAAATTAACTAGCACAGCATGCTTTAACTAAGCAGCTTGCTGGACATCCAGTCATATTAAAGCCTGCCAAGAAGGGCTTAATATTGATCGCCCCTTCCCTGTAAAGAGAAAGGTAAAGTTAAAGCAATTAAAGCAATTCGTGTCCTTTCGGCATGACAGTAGCCCACCTCTCATTTACGAAGCGCATCAAAGCCGGAGCGGTCCGAAATCCCAGAGAAGAGCGCGAGCATGAGCAGCAAGGAAGAGAAACATTTTGTTAAAGATATGACGCTCTAAATCCTGATACATGAGAGGATTAAAAGATCGATTCTTATGTCCATCTATCTCTTCAGCGGCAGTGCTCGATGCCAAGATGCCATCCTGTCATTGTGTAACATTGCAAGACGGCTTGGCTATGGAGTGATAGTGGTTATAATAGGAATGAGAGGAGTGGGGAAGAATCTCGTGGTCGAAACGCATAAGAAAAGAGATAAATCTACTGCTATGCAATGGACTGCGGTGATAGCTGATCACACCAGTTGGGGCACTCGTACAATGCCTACTGGACAGTTGCTGCTTACGACCAACCGCAACGCTCCCCATGCCGCTTCTTCAAAAGAGTGGGTCGCTATGTGACTGGAAATCAGATAAAAGATCTGAGATGACCAGATTTTTCAACTTCGGTGTTGATTTCCATCTAGAGAGAAAAGACCAAGGCAGCACGCTGGGTAGTTGTACTCTTTTGGTGAGATGGGTGGAGAACTTGAAGCCTTTCAGAATTAATAGTTACGAGGGGCGTCATATAGGCAGTCATGGGCAGAGGTGAAAAAAACCCAACTTTTGAGCAAGCAGAAACAGAAAAGTGCATCGAGAACATGAAGCCTTGCAAGGACAGAATTAATAGTTGTGAGGTGTAAAAGCTTACAGCGAAATTGGGCAGTTACAGGTGGAGATGCAAAATCTTACAACGAAATTGCAACCTTGATGTGAGTTGAAGGATACATCCAAGCATGATTACAAAATCTAAGCTTAGAGAAATCGGAGTGGTAACCTGGAGAAGATGGAAGGCCATCTGGACTAGAAAGTTAGAAAGCCAATTGCAACTGGTAAGGCACGGGTTAATAGGTTTGAACATGTAACCTCTTTACATTTACATTGTGTCATATTATATTTATTTATTTATTTTCATTTGGTATGCACCCCTGTTGGCAACCAAGCACGGTTATTGTTAATCTTTGAATCTATCTCATATTTTGTTTAATTGCACACTATATACACCACTTGATCCCAATAGATTTTATTATTTTTCATACGATGTGGAGAAAGTTTGAAGTGTACATCTATTATTTTCTTAACGCGTCGAGAGATTTTATTATGCATTGCTGTGTATATATTGTTACGTGTATGTGATAATTGAGTTAAAATCTCATTTATATAAGAAAAAAATAAAGTTTAATCTGCATCAGGTCAAAGTTCTTTCTCAAATATATGCATAAAAAATAAAGTTTTATCTGCATCAGGCCAGAGTTCGTTCTCCAATATATGCATAAAAAGTAAAGTTTTATCTGCATTAGGTCAAAGTTCTTTCTCCATTATATGCATGGGCAACAACTCAATAACAGTATCCATTAACTACAGAGGTACAAGCAGCTTTATTCCTTGTGCATTAAATGATTTAAAACTTAAAAAAAAAAGTGCATTTTGTAGGTTTATTAACAAATTAAGCTTTGTTGGTTTCAAAGCACACTGTATAATTCAGGTAATTAAAATATTGTGACATAGTTACAAGATGTCTTATAGCTGTTACAGAGACGGAGTTGCTGAAACATCTGATTTATCTGTTACATAGACAGTACATCTAATTTCCAATTAAATTTTTTTAGCTGTTACAAAGACGGAGTTGCTGAAACATCTGATTTAGCTGTTACAGACACAGTTGCTGAAACATCTGATTTAGCTGTTACAGACACAGTTGCTGAAACATCTGATTTAGCTGTTACAGACACAGTTGCTGAAACATCTAATTTCCAATTAATGGTTTGGGATATTTTGTTGTTTGTATAGTCAAAACATTCAACTGTAATATAAAACTTAATCTAGAACTGATTCTCAAATTTACTATTTGGGAAATATTTCTGCATATATTTTATATTGTTTTTTAAAAATTCAATAGTATCATCATATTATTACTAACCTCTAAACAAATTCATGTTAAGTTTCTTTCTTCAAAACATTTAAGAGGGTTTAATTTAATTAGAGAATTTTGAGGTAGATTACCATTTATTCTTTTTAATCTACCCACAAGAATGAGACAAGTGTATTGTAGAGTGGATTCTATGGACATCCTCCAAAATTAATAATTAATAATTAAAAAAGAAAAAATTGTTTAAAATGAAATGTGATAAGTAGAGTTAGTAATAGTTGTAAAAATTAAAATGTGATAGTTGTAAAAATTAAAATTAATCTTCAACTATTCTATTATTAAATACAACTATGATCTTAAATCCATCTATTATTATAACTATTAACTTAAATCCAATGATTCTAGAACTATTAGCTTAACTTTAACTCGAATCACAATTATATTGGATAACTATTAGATACTACTATTAGCTTAACTCCAATGATTTTAGAACTATTAGCTTAACATCAACTCTAATCACTTAAGGCTTAGTCCAACTACATTTGGCATCTAAGAGTCTAGCTAATGCACAATAATATAAGAGTAGAACTCCTAATAGAGTCCCCTAAACTCCTAATAAACTCTTGCATCTCTTAGTTACATGTTTGCATTGTCCATATAAATATAATTAGTTTTTTTATTCTTTTTAAATGAGGTTAGTAAAACTCATAATTAACAATTTCAAAAAAATAAAAAATATCTTAGTTAACATCTTACAATACTTAAGTTTCGATTAATAGATACAACTATTCAATTATTAGCTTAATTGGATTATTCCAATAATGATATAACTATTAAATTAAATTTAAATGAAATCCATAGCTTACTATGAGAAGTTGACCTTGATTTGAGTGAAACCATGCACCAAAAACAATCACTTAGGTAATACGAAGCTTATGTGACACTTGAACACTTGAACTCCACCTCGTAGTTGAGAGTCGAGTTAATGTGCATAAGGCTTAGTCTAATCTTTATATTAACTATTACATACAACTATTAGCTTAACTACAATGATGATACAACTATGAGCCCAGCTTTAACTATGATCTTAACAACCATAAATTAAGTGGTTGTTATATTAGGTTAACTATTAGACACCTCTCCGCTTATTTCAAACATATTAATCTTAGTAATATAGTCGTTGCTAATCATATGATTGATGACATCTAAATTATTTTATATAAAATTTATAAAAATGGTCATGGCTCTCAAAAATACTTAAACTTCCACACATTATTTGATATTGCGTCTTTTCCATCTTACTTCATTACTTTGAGTGTTAATATATTCTTATGCATAGTTCTAAGAAATACTATAACTTTTACAAATTATTTGGATATTACATCTTTACCATATAACTTCATAACTTTGATTGTTAATATTTTCTTATTTTAGATATTTACTTCGATAGGATAGAGGTATATATCTGCAATACAATTCAAAATTGAAGTCAACAAAAATACGAAAAATAACCCAAAATATATATATATATATATAAAATAAAACATGAAAGAACTCACAGCCCATATTCTACGGCAACTTTATATTTGAGTATGCTTCAACACCACATATTTTTGCCAGCTCCATCTTGAAGTATGCTTCACCACCCTAGCTCTTTTCCAAGCAATTTTGATAATTAAAAACTTATGAAATTTCCTCCAGGCGTCCATAGAATATACAAATTTATTAAACAAAAAAATATAATAATATATAAACAAGAAAACCATAAAATAACTCACCACATATATTCTTCCCCATCTCCATTTTTGAAGTATACTTCAGCAACCCAGCTCTTTCTCATAAAATCTTGATGGATCTGATATGGAATTCCGTCCTTGCTAACACCATACCAAAGAGACAAAACAGCATGCTTGACATCCTTTTGCAAATTAAATTCACACTAATATCAATTCTGGCCTCACAAGTCACAAAGTTGGAAATTTTTGCATGCAATGAGAATTATTAGTTTCATGGCCAGAACATCCATCTCTTAGGTCCAAGATTTCACACAATCATTACAAACTTAACCAACATGGTAAAAATTATAATTCTTTGCCTATTTTTCTATATTTTAGGTGTTTCAATTATTATAAACTTAACCAACATGGTAAAAATTGATAATTCTTTGCCTATTTTTCCATATTTTAAATGTTTCAATTAAAAACTAATAGACAATCAACTTCAATAAATTTAATTTTCTCTTAATTTCTTTAATAAATTCAATTTTCTCCTGATTGAATTTAAAACTACATTTTTGTCTAAAAAGAAATTAATTATAAAAAATCATTGTGACCATTAGTAAAGAACTTCTCTATACAATTGGGCATTGCCTAAAAGTTGTGCTAGTAAAGACTCCTTTCTTATAAATTTGCAATTACTCATTTACTAGGAATGCGACATTGGCAGCGGCGAACTAGAGTCACAATAAATTTGAGTTCATATTCTGCCCCCTATACAGCATTTGTCCAGCATATAATTCATTTCCGTCACCATTGTATTGATTGAGATGGTTAATGCATGTATTAAAAAATTAGTTAGTTTTCATAAAAATATAAAGCAAAGCTACATTCTCATCACTGAAGGAAAATATAAAGCAAAGCTACATTCTCATCAATAAAGAAAATATGAGAATGGAAAATAAATATTACCAAACTAAGGTTAGTATTACCAAATTGATGTTGATATTATCAGTAACATTTACTATTGTTAAATTCATATTTACAAACATCAATTTTAGCTATGTAAGTATAAGCTTCATCAATGTCAAGCCAGTCATTGAATTTAATCTACTCAATTGATTGGGATGTGTTGGCCACTTTTCCTAACTCGTGTCACCCAATTTCTATGCAGCGCATTAACCCAACAAATATCTGAGATACCGACCCAACAGAGCAAGCCTCGTCGGCAATAGCTACAAAGTAGGCGCAGTCTCACCCGAGATATCTCTTCGATGGGTAACCGCTGAAACCATGTTTCCGCGATTATCGAGGAATTATAGTCCCTTGGTTCGTAGCCAAGGAGCTCAATGAAGGCAACATGATGGCTGAACAGAGGAGTCAGTCATGCGCGACCGAGCACAAATACATGTCATCGCATTCAACTTATCCTTTCTTTCCACCTCGCAACCTGCGCAACTTGTACGATGCAGCTCACTCGTACCAACAGACCTATGACTCAAGTCATGACTTAAGACAGACGCGCCTAGGCCAATATATACATGTATATTTCAATGACATCTTTCCAACATTCGCCTACTGATTACAAGATAACATTAGACATTTAAGCAACAATTTAGCATTATACAGAAAGCAATGAACAACCATTCATATAAACATTCACCACATCAATCATCCATTTGAACACAAGAGATAACGTGGAAACCCATATCGGAAAAACCACCAAGGTGCTCTTCATTTGGAATCAGAAAAGGGTATAGTACCTTGCAGTCTGCAAGATACATACTGATCTTAAGATATGTCTCTCGGACTAAGACTTATGGTTCTCATGCTCTTTGGTTTTCTCTTCTACCCTACCTGTACTCCTGGTGGTCTGCGCACATAGGCGGCCATATCCACGGCTCAACAACCCCCCTATCGCTATGAGACTCTTCTTGAGTCTTCCTTTCCTCTGATCTCTACAACATTACAGCAAAAATGACACCCCTCACCATGGAAAACCACTGAATAGATGAACAACTACAAGAAAACTAACCTAACATAGTTATGACTAACTAAAAGAAATTAAAAAGTAACCTTCTAACCATTGAATCCCTCCTATTTATACTATTTTACATTACCATATAGGGTCTACTGCATATAGGAAGTCTGTTAAGTGTTATCATCAACCGCCCCTTAGGCTACAGCTGTAGTGATTATGACTTGACACGAGGCACTATCATCTTGATTTACAAATATCCCCTCATATGTGTGTAACTGCAGACTTACATTGCCTTAAACGACCATGATATGGATTCTGCACTTGTTAGCTTCTGGTTGTTATCACTTGTGTGCTCCTGCGCTTACCTTTCCTTTGCTACGCACCTCTCTCTTTTCCCTGCGCGGGTCCTTTGCTTCCTTCACGAGCTTCCTTTGTTTCTTTCATGCACATGATGCACCTTCTTTGATTGCGCACACGAGCTTCTTCCTTGTGCTCCTTTCCCAGGCCAGTAGGCCCCCAACACTCACATGTGGCTCATCTCGAGCCACAAAGAAAGGAACATATGAGGAGGCGCGATCCACGTGTAAGCATTAGTAAATAATTTTTTTTTTCAGTGATGTTTCCTCCACCGTGGATTCTTTTCATACTTAAAATATTTGCTAGGTTACAACACCGATACAACTTCTTTCTTGGTACCATTGGAAGACTCTTAATGGGAGGTTCAAGCCCTGATTTCGCTTAGGAAGAAAAAGTAAGCTATGCCCTTCCTATTGGGACCAACATCCCAATGAACAGTAATGTTGTATTTTCTCTCAGACTCTTTCATCATCTTATCATAGTCCACCTCCAATTTCACCAAGGGTAGCTAGTGTCCCATTCCGACACAACAATCAAATTGGCCTTGGTTCTTCCACCATTCTCATGCTCCTGGGGTTTTGCGCATGCTTGTTGCAGCTTGTTCTCTTGTTGTTCTTCCTCTATTTCATCTTTTCTTCATCTTGAGCTTTACCACCCTTTTTTCCATAGATATGGACTTTGATTACATGTCCATATTGAAAACCAGAAAATCCCTGCAAGCAAGGGTGGTAGAGGTGAATGATTTTCCAAACTTTGACAAATTTTACCTGAGTAGCATAGAGTACAAGCCGTATGTGGCCATGTGGCCCTTCTATGGTCCCTCGATAGATGAATATCTCACTTGGATTGCTGGAAAATGAGCTTGCTCACCAACCCTGCATACTTTGTCAAATTCAGCAAAGACTTTGGTTCTTACCTCGCAGAGTTCATCAAATTTGGTAGCGACTCTGGTCCTTACTGGAGTCCTGTCTGGTGCTATAAACAAAGCTGCTAACCTACTGAACTACAAATAGCCAAGGATGACTTCGCCAGATACTTCTATTTGGGTCAAATTAACTTGCAGACTGTTACCATCTTTCTTATTCCCGTCTTCAGAGATACCTGACACACTGAAGGATGCAGCAACTACTTTAGCCCACAAGGCTGCTCGCCATGACACACCCCAACCCATTTGTAACTATAAATGGTGCTCAAACAACACAACCAAGTGATATTTTCTCTAGGGGTGCCCATGTCTTATTGGAGAAGCATCAGGTCTCCTGCCGTGTAGGCTTATCTAGATACATCATTAGGACAAGACCTTCCTTTGGTGTAACAGATCCGCCTTTCATATTTTCTATGATGAATGGTATTGTCATTCTTCCATACTGACAGTCATCATTTAATATTGACGTAATAACCAGTTACTGTCACAAAGTTTCCCACACTTGATCCACATAGGGCGATATCTTGTCACGAGCGTCGAATCTTTGTGGAACCTTTATGAATTTAACAGTTTATCAGTGCTTTCCAGCTATCTGGGACCTCTTGCCATTTGTCTCTTAACTAGTTTGCTAGCAGGTTTGAAGTGCACCAATATTTCCATGCAAGTTCTTCTTTCTATGCAATTTCATCTTTTCGTTCACGCTGCGCTAGGGATGCCTCCCTTGCTCATTTCAATTTTTTTTTTTTTGGCACCTCGGCTTTAGTTCCTTGCATAGATTTAAGTTGTTGGTGCTGGCTCAGGCTACGCATCGAGAAGAACCTTGTCCTGGAATGTTGTTACCATCTGCTGAACCTTTGCAACTTCTTTTGCAGCCTCCTCTACTTGCACGTTCAGTTGCTCAACACGGTCGAGATGGACATGTTCTGATGATTCCACCTCTATTGCTTGTATTGTGCCTTGAATTTTTTTTAGTACCAGCTGAATAAAGTCTGTAAGCCGCTCGGCTTCCGACTGACGTGCGTCAACCTTAGCTTCCCTAGCCTTTTCTCGTTTGTGAAGGGTTTGCACTTCTTGCTACAGTCTTTTGATCTCTGCATTTTTTATGACCTTCTGCTGGAGGGGAAGCTTCTTCATTTATACCTTTGCATTGTTGATTTTCTCATCTTCCTCTCACACATTCTGCCTAATTTCCTCAGCTGTCTCATCTTTGCATAGAGTGCTTCGCCTTCTCTGATTTTAACAGCAGCTTCAGACGCTGCTCTTCTCTTTCCTCAAGCACCTTTGGGGGTGTGGTCGACATCTTCTTGGATTGCAGCTCCACTACCTGCTGCTAAATATTTTGTGCAATCTTCGCAATCCTGGTCACTTTAGCTAGGGAATCTTCATCTTCTTGCCCTGCTTCTAGTGGGAATACTGCAATGGCATTCTTGATGGAGTCTACTAATGCGATGCGGTTCTGCTGACGTGGTAGTATTTCCTGTTCTTTCTTGGCAAGAAGGGTGATGCACCCCTGTAGTTATTTCTCTTTCTCCTTTAAGAGGGCCTTGAGCAGCTTTTCCTTCCTCAGTTGTTTTGTTTCCTGGTATGCAACTACATTTTCCCTTAGCCGAATTTCGGACGAGGATGCCTACTGAATGCTATAGAATTCCTCTAAGGCTATCTCGGAGAAGTATATCTATGTGTTGTTATCATCAGAACCTGTTCTTTCCTCTGCGTCTACCTCTAGTGCCTACCTCTGAATTAGTAATCTGATTGGAGGCACTAATGCTGGTGTAACTAGTGGAATACTGGGATCAACACCATATGTATCGGCCCCCACTGTAGCTTTGACATCCTGGATGGCCTCTATCAACTTATTGAGATGGCCCTCGACTTGGGTAGCAATGTTTACTTGCAGTATATTCAGACTAGCGAGATTATCTTGCCTGACCTTAGCAGCAACATCTGCAAGTTCGTGCAAATCATCTTTAGTTACTGTATTTGTGTTCGTCATTCTGTCTGCTATCTGCTTCTTACAGGATGAGTGGCCCTCTTGTTGCTGCACATGCGTCTGGGTCTGCGCATGGTGTTGACTTGGTGGACAATCTAATGCATGATAGTTTGAGTCATCCATATTATCATTGTCCTCATTGTATTCCTACAATGGATCATCTTGGTTGTCATTGACTTCATGTTCTTTTCCATTAACTTGGTGAAGCGGTGGTTCCTTTGCATTCTTCCCTTCAGGCAGCGACTCTGCTAGTGGGTCGTGGCATTTCTCTCACCAAATATTAATAATTGCATCCACATCCTTATCTGTGATCATGAAGTCTGCATGGTGTACCTGATTGAGTGGGTTCTTTATTGGCAGCAGGTTTATAGTATGCGCATGTGCTTGAAGCTTGACAAATGGAGCATACCTATGTAATGTCTCATTGCGGATTCTATGGGATTGTGGGACAACTTCACGCAGTGCCTCTCCATGGAAAAATAATGCAATGTTGTTATCTTTCTGGCGATCACTGTCTACCTTGTCTTCCCATAGATTTTGGTACCTTGCCCCATGGAAATGTAGCAGGACATCGATCTGGACATAGTATGGTGGGTTATCCCACACAATGAATGAAACCAAGATCAACAACCAGGAATAGTGGAATTTGTGTGTTTCCTTGTGCTGGGCCTACAGCACATCCTCTATGAGTGCGTTCATCAGGTAGAGCGGTGAATTGAACCTTCCACCTAATGCACATAAATCTACTAGTTCCACCATTGTTGTGGAACATTGAGTGGGTATCGCCTTGTGGAACATCTTACAAGATAGGATCTTTGTTGCGATGCGCACGCCTTGGTCCTATATGGTCCCAATCAAGTATCCCTATCCCACTCACTAAAGGATATGCTTCTGCTTGGTGGGGTTACCATATTGCTTGGTCAAGTATGTCATAGGATCTTTGCCTTCATTTAGGAGGCCAGTTATTCTTGAAATTAACTCAGCGTTGACTGGATATGGCTGATCCATCCATAGGAATCCTTCATGGAAGTAGACCAGTAAATGTTTTACATACATATTAACTTGTATGCTGTGGCCAAATTGAGGCATGAACAACATGTTGGTTAGACCTGAGCGGGTCCCTTAGCCTAGTCCCTTGGCCTGAGTACCTGGGCGTCATTTGTAGCAGACAGCTCAGTTACCATGTAGTCTGTTATTTGTAGTCCTTCCTGATGACGAGTGTCAAAGTATTGGAACTTCAACCTAGCCAGCTCAGGAAGGATATCCTTTAGTAAGGTAACGTCGTTAGGAATCCTCGACAATACCAGAGTGGTCATTGCCTTCTTTGGGAGATCCTCCTCGTGTGCATCAGTTCTTCTTGGTCGAATGTAACGCAGGAAATTTGGGTCAACCCGCTCTTTTTTTGGCTCTCTTTGTGGCAGCACACCTTCATTCTTGATACCTTCTGTTTGGTCGCCAACAGGTTCCTTTCCTTGGTCTTCCTTAGTGGTCGCAATCTTGCATTTTCTCCATTGGGGCGATGGTTTTGCATATGCCTCTCCTAGTTGCGTCACACTCGGTTGCCTCAGCTCTCTATCGGGCACTACCGCTGCTTATTGCTTCCATTTTATTGCCATGGAGTTAGTCTCTGGTTGTTGCTATGGTTGTTGTATCGTAGATGATTGTATTTCTTGCTCCTTGTCAATGGGGCAACCATAGATAACCGTGGCGTTTGATGCCTCACTATCACTAGGGATGTTAATTACCATGGACGCTGATGCAATTGAACAAGGATGGTAGGGTTTCAGCTATGTAATTGTGTGGATCTGCTTTTCACTTTTTCTAATAGACTGTCAAATGGGGAAGCCGAATATTTACACAGTCCTCAGCTGTCTACAATCATCGTTTGACAGATGGTCAAGGTCTAATCAATTTCTTGAATCATGTCTACCGACACTTTCTACATTAACTTCTGTGAGATGCTTTCTGGGTTGTACCTATCGGGCTAGTTATGGTAGTTATGCCAAGGATGGGTGATGGGACCAAAAAGTATGCCTCCCTGTTCCTTTTACTGTGCCGAGTTAATATCACATAGTTTCACAGCTACCAGAATCCTTATCAGAGATTCGTAATTTAATGTCGGCCAGCTTGTCATTCTCTCTTTTTGCATCCTTTTGTCGCTTTTGCTTTTTTCGGCGTACTAATAGTCCTTTGTTTTGCTCACTTTTTCTGTGCTTCCTTTTCCTTGCTTGAGTTTGCATGGCGGCTTAATTCTTTTGTTCCTTGTTGCTTGTGGTTTTATGTTGGTTCTGTCGCAATCTTGCAACAGAGTATATTATGTCTTTTGGCCTCTTAGTTTTTTTTTTAATGCATAACTAGAGATTTTATGCATGTTGTAGCATGGATTTAGGTGACTGTATTTCACCATACTCATGACATGGGTACCATCTAACCTTCTGAAGTTTTTCTATGCCCGCATCAGTACTGTGTGTGATCCTATATGGCCCTAGCCACTGTGTCTTCAACTTGTCCGGTTGCTTGAACCCTTTGTTGTCATATTGTAAGACAAGTCTTCCTTCTTCAGATGACCTAACCCTAATATATTGATCATGCCATGCCTTTTGTTGCTATGTACTTGGTTGAGCACTTAGTCACAAGCGTATTTTCATCTCCCCTAAGTCTCTCACTATCCCTTCATTTTTGCAAAGTTGCTATGGAATAGGTTCCAATATTCATGCAGTAGATCTGCGATCTTTGCAACTACTTCATCATCCCAATAATCTCAGCTATTGGAAGACTTTGGGTTCTTTGGCAATCCAATATGTACTTCCTTGATTTGCAGGGGTTGGAGGAACAAACCACTTGAATTGTTGATTCCTTATACTTCTCGTATACCCTGTGCTTCTGCGCTGTTGATATTAATTAGGTGATCATCTGGGTCTCTGGTTATACTGTACTATTGAATGGTTGCATTGCATTGGTGAGAATTAGCCTCTTTGTTAGGGATCTCCTCAACTATACTCCCTTTTTCCTTTTGAAGCGTAGCGTCAATTGTAGGGTGCTCGTCAGTAAATTCAGTTGTATGCACAACCTGCTAGGATCCTTGTCGCATATCTGCAGAGGTATGCTAGGTTTTAGGTGTCATTTCCAAAGTATATATGAAACTCTCATACAGTGGGTAGCTCCCTTGACTCAGTCTCCACCCATCGCACAGACCTTGTAATTATTGCACACCTTCTCATAGAGACTTTGTGTAATCTATTTTTCCAACCCTCTAAAGACTCACCTGAGTCAGATGTACATGAACTCGCGCATCTCCAGCTCAGGTTTCCATATGCAATTGGATTGGTATAATCTTCCTGCATAGATGTGACATTGTAGATCTGGTCAAGGTAGTTACCCTGTCCCTCATTATGGACAGGCTCAACGTATCTATGTCGCTCAAATTGATCGATGGGTGATACTACCCTCATTTCCTCATCTTCAAATGAGAGGATCCTCTTCTTCAAGTTTATAATGGTCTGATTGTGTATGGCCCAATCTATTCCTAGTAGAGCGGGGTATGGGTTCATTGCATCAACAATGTTGATGAATTCAAAGTCTATGAATGTGTGCAATCCTTCAACATCGATGGGTACATTGCTCGATCGGCCAATGGGTACGACCTTCACCTAATTGGCAAGTCACAACTAGACAAGAGACCAGTCCAAGTGTGGCTTGCCCATACTTTCCCATGTTTTTCGTGTCAAAAGATTGACATCTGAGCCCAGATCTAAGATGATATAAGCCATGTCATAGTCACCTATATGTGCAGTCATTCATAACTTGCAGCCAATTTTACAATTTTTTCATACTTGGTTAACTTTCTTCTCAAGTTGGGGTTTTACAGAAATATCTTCTATAATTTCTTGTCATTCTTCAATAGCATCTTTATCTTGTATTAGTGTTAAACAACTTGACAAAAAGGTTCTGAGTTTACTAACCTTTGGTGGAGCCTTTTTTTGCAATATGTGTTGAAACTGTTCAGGCATGTCCTTGACTTCCACGAAAGTCGATGATACGTCTGGGATGACGAATTTTGATTGTACATCCTAGAATATTTCTTTTTGTTTTTGGACGGTCGATGGCTCCTTTTTCTACGCCGTTGGTCTCACTTTTGGATGCGGTTGCTCTTGCGGTTTATCTTGGTCTACTCTAGTTGTTGCACCTCCTCGAGTTATGATAGGGATGTTAAGGTATTGTTGTTCAGCCGAAATCATATGAACATTCACATTTGGATTCGGGTTCAGGTTTTGTGGAGGTTTATGTGCTGCAATGGTCCTTGCTTTCCATTTTGCAATCAGTAGTGGACATTGTTCGACATTATGGTCCTGCCCCTTACAGTATGAACATTTCTTTGAAGGCTCTAAAAAATATCTAGCATAGTGACCCGGTTTTCCACAGTTATAGAACGTAACTTGACCTCTTCCTCTGTCAAATCCTCCACCTCCACCTTGTCCTCTGAAGTTTCCGCCACCCCTTCCCTGTGGGTGTGGTTTTTGTGGTGGGTACTCGTTATGCTTGTATTGTTGCTGATTTTTGTGGATTTTGTTGTGTGTACAGCTGCTGAAGCACATACTATGGTTGATACTGATTAGGTGGGAACTATGGAGGCTGATACGAGGCTTGTGCTTGTTCATCCTAAGTGAATCCTTCATTTTTCATTAAGTAGGTGTCGATGGTCTTTTCTTTCAAGAGATGACATGCTCTACAATATTTCTCATCATGTCCTACTCATTTACAAAATTTATAGAATAGGTTTGTAGGGGTACTTACAACTTTTTGCAAATATAAATATTCTTCATCGTGATGGCCTCTTGATTGACATATATGACACTATGGTAGCCCATGCCCATTTAATGGGCTGGGTGCACCTGACGCAACATAGTCCAGGAAGGTCGGATAGTTATCCTTAGTGTGTCTATTTGTCCTACATTTTGTGCACAATAAATCTTCTTGTTCTTCTTTACCCTTCTTGATGTCTTGAAGTTGTAACGTCATATTGGCCAACTGCGACTGGATCTACACCATCCCTGTGGCACCATCACTAATGGGAGAGGCCTCTAACTTCATTTCTAGTTCTAATGCTTGTATCTATGATTCAATCTTCTACTGCATTAATGACCCTCAGATGTGTGGTAATAGCACATCAATAAAACACTCTTTATGATGCACATTTGACATTTGGAAGCTTACCTTGGCCATCAGGGTTTTAAACCGTTGATCAAAATTGCATACGGTTTTTGTCGGAGCCTACTTAATCTCCTTAATCTTAGTAATGCATTGTGACTCTGAATTAGGTTTCCTAAACTGAGAGATCATTGCATTTTGGATCTGTTTAAGGGTCTTCTCCAGTGTTTTGATAGGTGCGGTGCAGAACTTCATGAACCAGTCTAGGGCATGACCCCTCAAGGTCGTGATCCTGCGCTTTCTTTATGTCTGCATTATGGACTAAACGCACCTTCCAAACAACTTCACATAGAAACCAATGTTAATCTGGGTCTTTCGTTCCATTCCCATTGAATGTGGGTAATCTAACATCGATCGCAGCCATTGAGTTAGTGTCGGGGTTTTCTGGTTCAAAATTCATAGGGGGTGTACCCTCTCGCACACTAGTTGCAGGGCTAACACTACCTATATTAGTAGTCCATTATGGGGATGAAACTCTAGATCTTACCTTTGATGATATCGCTCGGGCTATGTAGTTATGTCCTAACCTTGACGTTCCCTCAGAGTACTCAGAATCTTTTGATCCTTTTGAAATGTGGATATATTCCTCCTCTTCGTTGCAATACCCTTCATCTTCGTACGACCAAATTTCATGTTTTCTTCCTTCGAACAAGCTAGGATTCCATCATCCCCTTTCAATTTTCCTTCTTTTCCTCGATCTGAATATTCTCCCATTCTTTAGGACCCCAACTTCTATTTCAGGTTCCGAGATCCCTGGAAACATTTCAACTCACCCTTTCCCATCTTCTCAAAATTTCATCTACAACATAGCCTTCTTGTCAGGAGCACAACTCAACTAAACTGCAAAATACTCTTCTTGTAAGAAAGCATTTTTATCCATGTACTGATATGTAACAAGTATCTTCTTCGAGGTCTTTGGAAAAAAATTCTTTCAGCTTCACTATATGAGGTTATAGTATCTATTACAAACTCAGTAATATATCCTTGCAATATACTACCAACCCAAAGATCAATAGCTCTAGAAATAGGGTTACTCACACTAGTTACCTCATGAACCAACTAATCTCCCCACTCCATAGTATCTCTTCTCTGAAAATTTGTCTGCTTAGTCACCAATATCAATAGCCATTCATGTAGTAAAATGGGGAACTCGACAAAGAAGATCTCATGAATATCAAAATATATATATTCGTCTATCCATTTCTCTACACTCAACCGTGTCTCTTTACTCTCTTCTTGCGCGAATACTAGTGTTTTAGAATCCAACTAGTCTTTTATCTCCTTCTTCGTCGGGTGCCACAACATTTCCCTCAATTTGATCAATTGGGTCCCAGCAACAGAACCATTTGTTGGCCACTTTTCCTAACTCACGTGACCCAGGTTCTGTGCAACCCGTTAACCCAACAAATACCCGAGATATCGGCCTAACAAAGAAAGCCCTGTCAACAACATCTGCGAAGTAGGTGCAGTCTCACCCGAGATATCTCTTCGATGGGTAACCACTAGAACCATGTTTCCATAATTGTCAATGGATTATAGTCCCTTGGCTTGCATCCAAGGAGCTCAACGAAGGTAACACGATGGCTGGACAGAGGAGTCAGTCGTGCGTGACCAAGCACAAATATATGTCATCGCTCTCAACTAATCCTTTCTTTCCACCTCACAACTAGCACAACCTGTACGGCATAGCTAACTCATACCAGCAGACGTATGACTCAATTCGTGACTCAAGATAGACGTGCCTAGGCCGATATATACATGTATATTTCAATGACATCTTTCCAACATTCGCCTACTGATTACAAGATAATATCATACATGTAAGCAACAATTTAGCATTATACAGAAATCAATTAGCAACCATTCACATAAACATTCACCACATCAATCATCCATTTGAACACAAGAGATAACATGGAAACCCATTTGGGAAAAACCACCAAGGTGCTCTTCATCTAGCATGAAAAAAGGGTATAGCACCTTGCAGTCTACAGGATATAGGCTGATCTTAAGATATGTCTCTCCGACTTGGACTTATGGTTCTCATGCTCTCTAGTTTTCTCTTCTACCCTACCTCTAATCCTAGCGGTCTTCCCACACAACATCCAGATCCACAGCTGAACAGGCCCCCTATTACTACCAGACTCTTCCTGAGTCTTCCTTTCCTCCGATCTCTACAAAATTAAAGCAAAAATGGCACCCTTCACCATGGAATACCACTGAATAGATGAACATTTACTAGAAAACTGACCTAACATAGTTATGACTAACTGAAACCAATTAGAAAGAAACCTTCTAGCCATTGGATCCCTCCTATTTATACTATTTTACATGACCACACAGGGTCGATTGCATAAAGGAATTCTACTAACTATCACCATTAGCTACCCCTCATGATACAATTGTGGTGATTATGACTTGACACGAGGCACTATGGGCCTGACTTACAAATATCCCCTCATACGTGCGTAGCTGCAAGCTTACGCTGCATTAAATGACCATGATCTAGATTCTGCACCTGTCGCCTTCTAGCCGTTATGACTTGCATGTTCCTGCACTTGCCTTTCCTTCACCGTGCACCTCTCCCTTCTACCTGCATGGGTCCTTTGCTTCCTTTGTTTGTGTCGTGCATGTGGTGCACCTTCTTTACTTGCGTGCACGAACTTCTTCCTTGTGCTCCTTTCCCACGCCAACAGGATGAAAAAATACCATTGTAAACAAAGTTCTTAAATGCTCTAGAATAGTCAAACCAATTGTTGCTTATACAAAGATAACATTATTTCCTAGAGCATGAATATGACCAGCCTCTATTGCTCCAGTAGTGTTGCATTATTCAATCAAGTTGTGAACTAGATTTTGGTCTCCCACTATATTTTCTTCTCTCTAATCTTTCTTTTAGCACAACATTCTTATCTTGAAAAATAACATTGAAAAACAACCATAAATATTTTTTTGATTCTTCACGTTATAATTTCCAAATAAATAAAAGGGAAGATTGAACCAATCATGTATTAAGACTATTGATAGGGTGTATCAAGGCACAAAACATGTAAGACTATTAACAGGGTGTATCGATTTCGAAGCATGTTTGTCGTTGTTCTGTAACTTTTAGATGTAAATTTAGGACAACAAGCACACATCCCAAAGGAAATATATATCGGTTACCAATCAATCCATGCTAAATGCTCGTCAAACAAAGTATTTACCTCATCTCTCTCTTGCTTTCATTCTTGATTCATTGTAAACTTGATTGTGGGCCATAAGGACCAAGAATAGGCATTCTAAAGGCTATATTTCCTCTTGTGACTAATCTAGTTGGGTGTTGGTGTTATTAGAATTTGAATTCCGTTTAGATATTCAAGAATATAGTTCTAATCATGTTTGCAACGAATAGATGGAGAATGAAGATACAAACTAAAAAAATAAACCACACAGGAATCGAACAAGTGTTGCTCAGGAATTTACTATATCATTCACAATAATAATATCCAGTGTTACAATAGTTTACATAGAAAAAAAATTCGAATGCATGGGGTAGAAATTAGAATCTCCCAAGTGGATATGACTATATCTAACTTAATCTCTAACTCATGGTGCCTCAATCAATATCGGAGTCCAAAATCATGTCCTAGATGTCCAACAACTCAAACAGCCAGTGACAGCTAGTTAACTCAGTGCAACTGAGTGTGGTAGGTGGGAAAAGGAACCTACTCCACATACATCCATGCATTATCCATGCAAGACATGCACTAGATAAATTATTGTGAACTAACTGAGATTAATTGGGGGCTAACTAGGACTAACTAGTACTAACTCCAACTAACTGAAGTAGGTTGGTGTTGGGACTCCTAGTGGCTCCTAAAATGTAGGACTTGGTATAGGAGGCGCCCAAACTGATGTATGCACATGTAGTAAGTGGAAGATAACCTCTAACAGTGTTTCCCATACTCCATTGACAGGTACATGTGGACCCAATTAATTAATTAAGGTTCCTAAGTTAGGAAAAATTAATCTAATAGACAGTATGGTCAGGGGAGGATTAATAATATTAACACCCCCCTGAATCCTAACTTGGAAAACTATGGGCCTTGGTAACAAGACCATAGGTCACCCAAATAAAATCTAAAATAAATAATGTTGCTTAATACAACCAAGGAAATAGGGGAAAACCTCTTGGGAAAACCCCCCCCTCAAAATAAGGAGGAATACAAATTTTGAATAAAAACTTGTGAAAATTTATTCCACCATTTGCAACAACATCTTGGTTCTTCTGTATAGGTGATCCTCTGAATCCAAACAAATGTTTATGTCTAGAGGAATCTTCCTCTTTGGAAGAAGAACAATGTACTCAATTGAATCATAAATATAAATGGCTGCACGGTGAAAACATCACCCATGTACAACAACTCAAATCAATCGGTGAGAGAGAAAAGGTTCTTGGGAATTCGAACCATGTGAGGAAAAACCAAGAACCTGATATATTTCAGCCTTGAACATAAAACCATAAGTGGTAAAATCATCCCCAAGTGTTAGGCTCAAGTGTCTAGGCGGAAGCAGACTATCTCCAACTTCACTAGTTCTGTGAGGAGAGGAGCATGTGATCAGATGGATAGGTGGAGAAACCCTGGGAATGTGGAGAGCGAATGATTGAGTGCCATAATCTGATATAGCTTCAGTAATAACCAATAATTCACAAAATCTAATATCATCAAGCTCATAAGAGATAACTAACATCGAATCCTCGACAACAAAAGTTAAGGAGACTTGTGGTGCTTGATTTGTCACACCAAAATTGATGAAACTAGTTACAAGCAATACTGAAAGCTCTTGAATCTTAAAACCTGAATCACATATTATCAGATCAGAAAATAAATCACATCCAAATAGATCCATATCCGATCCAAAACTTTGCTCCACCGAGACGGTAGATGCACAATTTTCTCCTTCTTCAAAATTTTGATATTTGGTGAATGCAATCCTGTAGGAAATTACTAGAAGCTCTAGATTAATGAGAGTGAATAGATAACTCTTATAATATGATATTATTTCTATAATATCCATCGTGTTACTTATCTGCACACCAAAAAAATTATTATAGATACAGAAATCAAATTCCTTTACCGTTTATGAAACAATTACCGGTAAACTATGCACAAAATTTAAAGAATTACTGGAGAATTTTTGCAAAGAATGAAAGGAGTGTTTTTCTTCACAAATAGAGATTCAAATGTCTTCTTCTGGATCAGCCATGTGAGGATATGAGATATCAGATATCTCATATACTTCTGGATAAGCAGGATAAGGAGTCACTTCAAGGAGACTTTGTTCCATTCAAATCAACTGTAGGGAAAAATCCCCTTCTTCTTCATCTTCAACAATTTGCTTTTCTGTAGGAGAGGGAATGAAATCATCACGGTAGATTTTATCTGAACCTCTCTCAACATTTGGGATTTTAGATTCTGACTGCTAGGTCCTCTGACTACTAGTTCATCTGACTGCTAGGTCCTCCTGGTAGAGGCAAGGTGATGAAGGGTTCCCTAGAAGCAACCATGTGGTTGGATGCCCTAGAATCTATCACATAAGCCTTCAACCAAGAGAGGCTTGCATGCAAGCATATCTCATCTTCTTCAATTTGTTCTTCATTAAGTGACATTAATGCTCTTTGTGGAAGGGAAATATTGTTTTGCACACATAGAGCTTTCATCTGGTCAAGGGTCTTCTTCATGCACGAGTCTTCTGAATGAAAACCCCTCATACAGTAGGGACACTTTTTCTTTTTCTTCTTAGAGCTAGAGGCTCCTTCGGAAGTTTGTTGATTTTGTTTAGGCTTTGAATCAGTTGATTTTGGCTCCTTCTTATTTGATTTCCCCTTTTCTTGCACTTTGTAAGAGTCAGTAACTAGGAGAGCTTGATCTTTGGAGGTCTTGATGAATCCCATTTGAATCAACTTGTCTTTCTTCTTGATTAAGGACTCAAAAAAATAATCTAATGAAGGAATTTTCCAATCAGGAAATCTTTCTCGCTTGGAATGAAATATGGAAACAAATACAAAATACTCAAATCCTAGTTTGCTGAGTATGGACAAGACATTCTTCTCATCCTTCCGCTCTATTCCGCACTGTCTACATTGAAGTAGCAGAGACTTAAATTTAGTAAATAATTGCTCAAAAGTCTCGAAACTACTGGGATGTAAAGATACCAACTCATTCTCCAAGTTGTATCCCTGAAGCTCATCTTGTTTATTAAACAAGCTATAAAGGTTCTCCCTAGATTCTCTGGGAGTCCTAAATCCTTCTAGGTGGAAGAGGAGATCTCTGGATATATAAGTACATAAGTACTTGAATGCTTCATCACAACGGTTCAGAAACTTGTTCCTTTCAACAGGCTAATGAGGCTCAGGCTTCCATCCATGTATGATCCTGTGGTATCCATGCTTACACTAGGCCAGTTGCATATCAATCCTCCAATCAAGATAATTGGAAGTTGTGAGGATCTGTGGTTCAAAAGTTTGAGAACTCATAATTTCTCTGGCTGGAAGTACTGCAAAACTTCACACAAGCTACGTAGCACTTGTCAATTTCACTGCAATAACACACTAAAACATATGAACTATTAGAATTATGCTTTTCCTCTCAACATGAACATGTTTTCAGTGTCCGTCACGCCCTCTCCACTGCTCTGAATAAATCCAGAGCTAGCAAATAATCATAGGGGAATTTTGTGGAAACCCAACTGCTTCTGATGTTCAATGGGGAGAAACAAGCATGAAACATGTTTGAGAAGGCTCTGATACCCTATTAGAATTTGAATTCCATTTATATATTCAAGAAGATAGTTCTAATAATGTTTGCAGCAAATAGATGGAGAATGAAGATACAAACTGAACAAAACAAACCACACAGGAACCGAAAAAGTATTGCTTAGGAATTTACAGTATCATTCACAATAATAATATCTGGTGTTACAATAGCTTACATAGGAAAAGAATTCAAATGCATGGGGCAGCAATTCGAATCTCCCAAGTGGATATGACTATATCTAACTGAATATCTAACTCATGGTGCCTCAATCAATATCAGAGTCCAAAATAAACTCCCAAATGTCCAACAACTCAAAAAATCAGTGACATCTAGTTAAATCATTGCAACTAAGTGTGGTAGGTGGGAAAGGGTTCCTACTGCACATCTATCCATGCAATACATGTGCTAGCTAACTGATTGTGAACTAACTGAAAGTAATTGGGGGCTAACTAAGACTAACTAGTACTAACTCTAACTGACTGAAGTAGGTTGGTTTCGGGACTCCCAGTGGCTACTACAATGTAGGGATTGGTATAGGAGGCATCCAAACTGATGCATGTACATGTGGTAAGTGGAATTCAACTTTTAACAGTGTTCCCTACACTCTAGTGACTCGAACATGTGGTCCCATTAGTCCAAGTGGACCCAATTGTACTAGTGGACCTAATTAATTAATTAAGGTTCCTAAGTTAGGAAAAATTAATCTAATAGACAATATGGTCAAGGGAGGATTAATAATACTAACAGGTGTCACAACCCCCCTACCCCCTAAGTCACATTTTTGCATCTAACTTTGCATGCTAACTCCATATACTAATTCCTAACATTAGATTAAATCATATTTACTCTAGTACCCTAAAATTAACCTTATCTTTTCTAGTCCTCTTTTATTTAATCCTATCAATGTAACATTCAAAATCACTTCACATTAACTTAACTTAAAGTTAATATTCCCTAGCGATGCATTTTGGTATTTATAAAGATCCACAGGATTGTCACTTCATGGGAAAATTCTACAATTGAGGGACCATACTAGGTAATGCCACTATTAAGACAAGTCAAGCTACATCCTTGCTTGGTTTACTATGTTGGGAATGTCGTGTACTATGTTGGGCATCCCCTGCAACTCCGATCTAGTACCCTTCATGTGGTACCACACTTGACATCATTGAACTTGGACTCATTTCCATGTACCATGTGTATATCAAAAACTCTCATCTAGTTCCTTTAATAATCCCATGCAACAAAGACTCGTTCCGTGCATCAAGCATATTCACAATTCGTTGATTCATTTTATTTTTATTTCTCCTCTATTTAACAAGAAAATTAATCCTTGCTCCAACAAGTTTAAAATTTGACTTTGCTTCCACTTTCTAGTAATTAGATAACTTTCCCTTTTTGGTGGTAAATTAATCTCACAATTTTGCTTGCAAGTTATTCCAAGTATTACTATCGTATCTCTTTTTTCCAATTGGATAAAGCACTAATATTTATCAATATACATGTTGTAATATTTTATTTACGTGATTTAGTAATTTCTCATTTAATTACTTGTTAGGTAAACTACTAGATTAATTGTTTAGTTTCTTTTATTAACTCATTAGTCGGTTTTTCCAAAGCGACCATCCTTAGATTTCTTAGGGTCTACCTCCCACGGATTTTGTTTATGAGTTGGTCTAAACAAAAGGAATTGAGTGTTTTGGTGACAATTGCACCGAACTCATTGAATTTCCCCCAGGGTCGCTCTCAATGAATTTAGATTTTTTATCACTGCAAGATGTGGATCCACCATAATACAAATGACTCACTTGGGCTATCTCTTTAGCACATGTAACGCATGTCAATATTTGCAAGATGTGGATCCACCATAATACAAATGACTCACTTGGGCTAGCTCTTTAGCACATGTAACGCATGTCAATATTTACAAACAACTTCCTTTGACCATGACAACTAGGTGGTAATAAGAGGCAACATCATGTGCAAACTAGGTGGTAATAAGAGGCACACACTCGCAATGCAAATAATCCAAACCATAAGCTTCTCTAACTGTGATCTTGTAACTTGTTGGGAAATTAAGGAACCTACTTTCGTACCATGAAGGAGATCCCCAAACTACTATCAGGAATGTAGTCATATAGCAAAAGGTTAGTATCGCCATTAGCACAACAACACTAGATTTTTACTATGTATTTATGATTCATCTTTCCCAAAGTTTCAACTTCTTCCACGATTTTGTCTTTCCACTTCTCCATCACCTTTTGATGGCCATCCTTTTCCATTTCGAAGTATGACCTTGTATACTTTTTCTAATACACCATTTCCAATCACATTTTCCAATCTATAATTCCATTTTCTTTGAAACCTAATCAATGGAAGTAGGTCAACATCAAGGGATACCTATTTCTTCACCACAAATATTTAACTTTTATTAGTTTTACTTTATTTATGGTATTGTTTATAAAACAATGTATGTCGTAAAACAAATGATCCCAGCCAAAGAAAACAATATTGGAAGTAGTCAAGCCAAACCGTTACACTTTCCTCTTATGTCATCCACCATGTCAAAGAAAGACTTAAGCTCTTCAATATTGGCATCATTGTGAAGCCCACTATCACCCATTAAAATTCATTTCTAAAAACTAAGGATGTAAGAACAAGGAATTAGTCTTCTAAGGGTCACTTATTCTTCATAGACTAGTTCAAGGGAATTGTCTATTACTTATCATAATCTTAATTTTTTCCTCAAAACGATGTTGCTAAACATTGTATAAAAAAATGTCAAAAAAGAGAAATATATATTATAATAGGATAACAGAGAGATCCAAATATCTAAAGAATGGTAGATTCCTTATCTCTCTAGGAATAGAACCCAATAATCCATTATTTGACAACTTTAGGTATGTCAGTTAATTCTATAAATTATGTCAATAAGAAGGCTACCATAGAACTAATTGTTATTGAGATGCAACTTACTCAATTTTTTTTAGCAAACACAAAGTGGCCAAAAAAGGACCCATCAATTGATATATTGTTGTTTGCATAAATTATAGAAATAGTGGCTTCCAGCTCGATGTCAAAAAGGAATGTACAAAAAAATTATTACCATGTATCAAAATGTCCAATAACTTTTTCGCTTTCCTAATTTCAGAAGAAATCGAACTATGTAGTAGGGGATCTCGTACCTGAGGGTAGGGTATGTCACATGTGTACTTGTATCGGGTATAGGTACCTACATCTTGTGTACGAAATCGAGGACTTCTCAAAGGTACCCCATCCAGGGATCAAAATTCAGGCCGTCAGGGCCCGTCAAAGGGCTCTCAGCCCGTCAGTGAAGTGGTGTCTTAATTTTCCCGTCATATAAAATGAAGTTTTTTATTTTTGACATTTAAAAAAAAATTATTTATTTAAATTTAAATGACATTTAAAGGGCTGTCAGTAAAATCGCCCGTCAAGAATTTTATGGGTGACACCGTGACAGTGCCATTTATTTCCAGTCCTGACTCCTACCACCGTCGTGTCACTTGTCTGCATTCAAATTTCAATTGCTGCGAGTTGTAGCCTGTAGGTTTTATGGGCTCACTCTCCACTCCATCCACCATTAATGTACCAACTTTCAAGTCAAGAGCAATGTCATGATAAAGTTGAAATAAGCGCCACGCGTTGTACACACCGTTTTCTCGTGCAAAAGTGTTCATGTTTTCTCCAGTCTCTAAGTTTAATGGCCACGACTCACCACCCAATAGGTAGGATTTCTTTACTCTAGAATTTAATTCCATCTACAAAACATTAAACAACCAGCTACTCTTCACTCGCCCCATCGTTTTCTTTTGAATTGTGTCTAGTCCACTGTTCTGTTATAAAGTTTGCCTGTACATGCTGTTCAACTTACTTGTTTACCTTTGTATTGTGTGGGAATTCAATCCGAATCTCGTGTTCGACGACAAAGGGAAGATAAGATGGTGAAGGACGTAGAATCAGGTCAGTTGAAGGCTCAGGGATGGGCTGCAAAGGACGACTCTGGAATCCTCTCGCATCCCACTGGCATCGCTGCGTGATATTGTAAATTTGTACGCTGAATCAATCACATCCGTGACTCCATCCCAGTTGTTTGATTTCTTCTAATTCCTCTTTACAGTGGCCTTAGTCGATGATGCACAGTGGCCTGGGTGGTGGCATTTCTGTAAAACATGATACACAAGTTGGGCTGTAGCCTTGTAGGTTATGTTACCCGTCTTGGTCCATTGTAAAATGCATTATGCCATTTATTTCCAGTCATACCTATTACCACCATCGTCTGCATTCAATTGCTGCAGGATGTAGGTTATGTTACTCGTCTTGGTCCATTGTAAAATGCATTATGCATCCTTCAGCTCCTGGAAATTGAATACTGTTGTGCACCGGGTACGCAAAACAACGAGACTGATTGGATTCCTACAATGATGCTGGTAGCTCTTATTCGAAGGTAGCATCACTAACTGGTGGGATTATAATAAACTTGAATTATTTATTATTTTCACATTTCAATTCAATACGTTGAAAAGTTAACCAGCTTCCTGCCTTTCTATGTAGCTTAGAACCTGACCCTGGAGCTCGTCCTCCTGCAAATTAGCCTGCAGCATTCAGGAATTTTGGCAGAATCATCCCTCTGAAGGAGTTTTGGTCTCTGTTAACCAGGTATTTACATGCAGAACCCAGTCCAACTCCTCCATACTCATCCCATCCTTTAATTCAATCCCCTGGAGCTTCCCTTCCTTTAATTTAATCCCCTGAGCTTTGCCTCATGTTTGCTAGCTAGTAGGGATGGAATTTGATGGGTAAATGCCGATCATGGGTCAATTTACCCGTCAAATACAGCTAAGATTTTACCCAGACCGTCAAAATATGGCTTAGAATACAGAAAACGTTTCAGATTTTATTTGTTACCTGCAATTTTGACGGGTGTCCTTCATTTGAAATTCCAACCCTGCTAGCCAGTGTTCATCCCTCGGTTGAATCCTGAATCCCCTGTTGGGGCTATGGTAATTGGTCCAACCACTCTTCTTTTTGAATTTCATCGATCCAGTGCTTTCTTTTTGAGAGGGGCCTCGGGACCCATCTTCTTTTTCCCGATCTATGCTAGCAGTACAGTAAGCACTTCCTCCTCTGTCGCCAAGTATGGAAGAGCTTCAGAGAATGTCCACGTTTATTGGTCAAAAACTGGGGTTAGGGGCTGCGAAAGGTAAATAAGGAAAAATATCAGTTTCCAACAAGGAAAATCTCAAAACTCTTTCATAATATATTTTTCCAAAACAAGTGTGTGATAAACTAATCTAGAACATCTAAAAACAGTTTCTAATTGACATTTCTCTCAACGCTTCTTTGAGTTTAATACATTCCATTTATACATAAACACTCTTCCTAATATTAGCACTCTCTAGACCACAATGGTCTGCAAATGTTTTCCAAAAAAGGATGCCTTTGAAACTTGTGAACAACATAAAAAAAATCCATTAACCTTATTGTTAAAAAATCCCCCATTCAGTGAATTTTATTTGTATCTCAATGTAAAAATCTATGTACTGCAATATATGTTTGATTTTTAGATTTTAGAAAATGTAAGGGAGGAGAAGATAACTATGTACAACGTAGCAATCTTGCAAGGATTTACTTTTCCTACTAAGAAGCCTAGACTCTTGACAACATCATTCATTTTATCTATTGTCTCCTTTACTGAAAGTTTGGAACCAGACTTCTTACGTTTTCCATCATTCTATAGTCCAAAGTTGGTACTTTGAGTCTATTAAAGAAATTAGCAGAGTTCTAGACTATGAAGACTTTATAAGATATATATTGCAATTTATTTTCTATTAAACTAACTATACCTTATCAGTTTCTCAAAATAAAAAATTTCCAATGAAAAAATGCCATAAATGTTTTCCCATTTCTTATAGCAAATCCTTATAAACTTCTTGACTGAATAGTACGATATTTACTTTTCCTATGGAATAGTCCAATATTTTAAATATGCCATCTCTTCATATTTTCACTGGTTGGAGGTATCTTCAACCAAAAACCAAATAATGAATGTTAGACATACGGAGGCATACCTCTTTTTTTGAAGAACCTAGACAAGTAGAGATCATTGGACATTTGTGTCAGCTAAAAGGCATTGATGAAGCCAGGTTTCCTAGCCTATGTCACCAAATGATCCTCGAAAATCAAAATTTTATCCCCAAATAAAAGTTGTTAATTTTCTTAGTTATATAAATATTGAAATTTCATATATAGATAGAATAGAAGAATCAACATGTACATACTACATTTCATGATCCTTTGTATATCCAATTCATTTGGACATCATAAGAACAACTAAAATACTATAGAATCCTCACTTTTGTGATACCAAATGCAGCATGTACATCACCCAAATTGATTTCGTGTTCATCCTAGGGCTCTGTGGGTGGGTATTCATCTCTCTTAAGCCACTCATCTTAAAAAATCCATGTTATTGTCATCCACTACAACAGGAAGCCATATTTGATTTTATTATGATTTATGAAGTATGGATTAAATTAAAACGAGTTGCAATCCAAATATTACAATATAGTTTTAGAAATAATTTAAAACTTACACTCTTTGGTTGGATCCAATATCTTGGTGATTAGATTATTGACCCCATAAGAGAACGGAGATCCATGAAGGGAATGAAAACTTCACTTTGTAGATCTCCAATCCAATAAAAATTCTCATCAATAATTAAAACTTGGTGCAAAGTTAAAATTTGATGAACTGGAAAACATGACTACAGGATTGATTTTCGTTCTGCATCAATATGTGATACTAAGATAGCCATGCCTGTTATTGGTTTCCCTTTATACCCTACCAAAACTTTCCAAGGTGATTTTATTTTTCATAATATCCAAAATTTCATAAATTCTTTTATTAAATATTTTCCCCACTCATGGGTTTTGCATCATAAAATTGTTTGTTAGATAAACCATAAAGTTGAAAGTCGTTTTTTGGTATACCTTATAATATTGGTCAATAGGACTAAAATATTCAAAGGGACAGAAACCTCCTAAGAATTGAAAGAGAATGACAGCACGAGACCAAATGTCTGCAGCTTCTCCATCATAATTAAGACTAGCAATAACGTACCAACCATAAGGGTTTTTGAACACAGTTTCTGGGTTTGCAAATCAACTTTTGTTATGTATTCCTGTAGGCATCTGATTTTTTTTTTGTTTATAATTAGAACCGAAAAATTGTGGGTTTGCAAATCGACTTTTGTTATGTATTCCTGTAGGCATATGATTTTTTTTTTGTTTATAATTAGAACCGAAAAATTGTGTTATGTATTCCTGTAGGCATCTGGTTTTTTTTTGTTTACAAGGCCTTAATGCTGATATATCTATTACAAAAATCAAAGATTCATTGCTAGAAATGGTTTATAGGATTCATTGCTTGCCATATAAATAATGTGAATTACCAGCTTATTCTATAGAATCCAAATGGGTCTGCAACTAATGCTTATTTGTGAATCCAAGAATAGGTGGTTTAGGTAATTTTTTAACGATTGGTGTGAGTTTATTTCTGAATTGAATTATTTTTATACTTTTAATTGAATACAGGAATAAATTACTGAGAAATGCCACGTCTTGGTCGCCCTAAGAAAGATAAAAAATAACTTTCTCTTGCTGATGCATTTGGTATTCCTCAATGCTCTAATCAACCAATGCACCATGCAAATGAATTTGATGATTTGCCACTTGAAGGTCATGAATCAGACAGTGTAGAACGTCTTGAAGAGGAGACAACATCAAAGAATACCAAAAGAACATTCAATTCCAAATGGAAAACAAGATTTCCATGGGCTTACGTTATTAAAGATCTTAATGGTGTTCAAAGGATTAAATGTTCATGGTGTGTAAAATTCAAAAGAGAAACTACATTTGCTAAAGATGGAAGTACTACTCTTCAAGTCAGTGGTCTAAGTGTCCATGCAAAATTAGAGGCTCATAAATTTTCCATGCAACTTTTAGATGGAGAAAGAAAATGGAGTACTCTTCCAATTACTAAACATGTAGAGCTAATGGTAGATGCTGAGAAAGAGAGAATTATATCAGTAATTGAGAACATGTATTTTGTTGCAATACATGACTTACCCTTAGAATTATATAAGTCAATATGTGACTTGAATAGGTATAAAAACACTCCTCACATGCCTTTAACAGATGAATACTCAGCATATACAAACACATCATCTGGAAAAGAGTTTTTACAAGCTGCAAAAGAAGTATATTGGAAAAAATTAAAAGATGAAATTTCCAACAGCCCATTTTACTCGATTTCAGTTGATGAAAGTACTGATCGGACTATGATGCAACATTTAATCATTTACATTACCTATCTAACAAATGAAGGAAGAGGCCAGTGTGTTACAAAATTCATATAATTGCTTCAAATTAGAGATGGCACTTCACAGTCTATGTATGATGCTGTTACATCTCTTTTAGTTGAAATGGATCTATCCTTGACAAAACTAGTTGGATTTGGGTCTGATGGGGCTTCCGCAATGAGGGGTAATCGTGAAGGTTTAGCTAATAAGCTTCATCGACATGCTCCTCATTTAATATATATCCACTGCATAGCTCATCGAGAAGCATTAGCAGCAAATGATGCTTCATCTTATTTTCCAGAGTTGCAAGATATTGACAAGTTTGCAAATAAAGTTTATTCATGGCTTGGAAAGTCTGCCAAAAGACATGGAGAATTGAAGGAGCTCATGGATTCATTTCAAATCACAAGGTTAGAAGTGTTACAAATTCATCACATTAGGTGGTTGTCTAGAGGCAAGGTTATGCAAAGACATGTGAAGCTCATGCCTACTTTGTTAAGAGATTGGGAGTTAGGGGAGAAAAAAATGTATGAGCTGGCTACATTATTTCAAGTGCAGTTTTGCATTCATTTACTTGCAGATGTGCTTATTGAGTTAAATAAGCTGAATCAAAAGTTCCAAGAAGATCATGTTGATATTACATCCATTGGAACTACTTTGGATGTTACCATTAGCTTGCTTCATAAGCGATTTTTAAGAGGCACATTTGGGGCAGGTACGATGCACATGTCATCATTTTTAAGTAAAACACAACAAGGAACTCTTGATTTTGCATATTGCACAAGTATGATACATGTACATGCATTGAGGTTTGAAATATTTCCCAAGTCACAAAGATCGGGGACATTGGATGATTGCATTATGTTGGGAAAAAGTTTTGTAATGAAGGTGATCGACTTTCTAAATGCAAGGTTCACAGATTTACCTATATTTAATGCAGCTAAGTTTTTTAGTCCTTGTAATTACTATGAAGATATGGATGATAGAGACTCTCAAACAAGAAGATGGTTAGAATGCTTATGCGAGAAATTCAGTGTTGGAGACTCACCTATTGTGGACAATGTTAAATGTTTCGGTGAAATGGATGAATTTACTTGTACTATTTATAGGTCATATCCAAAAAAGCATATGTTTGGAGCATGGGACCTATGTGGAGTAGAACATGAGTGGTTTGAAGGATTTCCATGTTTAATGCAGCTATTGCAAATTATTCTTGTTATTCCAGCAAGCACAGCAGTATGTGAAAGAGGCTTCTCAAAATTAAGTCGGATAAAAAATGATGATAGATCAAGACTTTCTTTAGAAACATTGGATATGTTAATGTTTCTCTCTCTCTCTGCACCTCATGCTCTGAATGAGGTAGATTGGAATGGTATTTATGATGTATGGAAACAGACAAAAGCTAGAAAGCCTCTTCCACTAGGAAAATAGATTCATAGCTAGCATGATTTAAGATATAGTTTTGAACAATGTAATTCATAGTATAATATATAGTTGCTCCGATGTAATCCATCCTTGCCTTTCGATGGTTAATTTTTGAAGACAATTCTACAGCTGGTATTTTGTCATTGTAGCTGGGCAGATACAACTGTGGATCAATTTTTTTCTTCTTACCTGACTATAGATTATATTATAGTGACATGACTGGTAGTTTACATGTTATTTATGTTTTCTCAGGGATTCAACTCTCTCATTGAATCAACATATATATTGTAGCTCTCTGTTTGGAGTCTAGAGATGGGGTGGATTGCAGCTATAACATTTCATTTTTGTTGATGTGTTGAATATATATGACATAGTATTCCAGTTTGGATGCTGGATGGGTTACATAATATTTCATAAGTTTTTCTCCAGACTTTGTTTTTTTAAGGAAAACTATAATATCTCTGCTCCTTACTGCTCACTCTTGACAGCACCTTACTGCTGGCTGTTGACAGAATTTATGTTGTAAGCACCTTACTGCTGAGTTTTCCATTTGGAATTGAATGTTCTTTTGGTCTTCTTTGATGTTGTCTCCTCTTCAAGACGTTCTGTACTATCTGATTCTGGACAGACTTATAGCCATCATAACTTTATACTAATCTGGGAGGATGAGCCAAAACTCACCCCAATTTATACTATTCTGGCCCCAATAATGGTAACTAACGCTTATGATCAGCACGCAGAATTGATGGGTGGATTTAGACGGTACAAATAACAATCAGTAGAGTATAAATAGATACATTTATTCTTACGGCTAAGGATTTTTCCACATAAAAATATCAATTTTTATGACTAAGTTGCTTAGATCATCTTACTTTTTAAAATAAATCATTGTGTCAATTCCAAAGTAAAGAATTAAAAAAAAGAGAGAGTGGACCATGATGAAATGGTGAGGCTTTTTTATTTAAATACTCATTCTAGGTTATTTTAAGAATATATATATATTTAGTATTGGAAGGTTGTGATGACTTGTTTGTAAGGAGAAATTAAAAAGTTATATAATTTTAAATTATAAATTATATTTTTTAAATTTATTATTTAACGTTTTTAAATGAAATAGTTTATTTATTATAAGAATTGGAGCTTTTAGTAACTTTCGTTCCAGCAAACATTTATTATATTTAAATTGCATTATGTAATGTTAACAACTAATATTTACTATTCCAATAACTAAAATTTTAGTAAGATTTCCAACAAAAATTATCCAAAAAATTTCAATTATATTATGTTTAAACCAGCGCCTTATTATTTAGCTTTAAAATTAGCAATGTGTGTATTCTACATCCTAAATATTTATAAAGAGTAATCCATAACATGGTTATGAAAGATGATTTGTATATTTAAAGATATTTAGATATTTAACGTTTTTCAAATGTGTTTTATATTTTAAGTTTTTTTTGTTTTAATGATAGTAGCATAATTCTGTAGTATTAACTTTCAATATTTATAGGCAATTTGAAATTCACAACTAATAGCCATTTTCAAAGTATTGGACAGACTTATCATAAAGGTTGGTGACAGCTTTATGTTTTATTTACATTTGAAATTTGAAACTTTTATCAGGATTTTGAAATGGCAGCCATTATTGCGTTTGTGTTGTCCATTAAGCCAGAGTTAGCAAACTGTTTCCACTTGAAGATGTCATAAGATGTCATAAGTTTTTATAGTTTCTCTTTGGGCTGTGGTTGCGGTACGAATACAAGAGCAGAACTTCTGGCTCTTTGGGCTGTTCTTAGAGTGAGTTGTTTGATGGGTCTGCCCATTCATTTGATTTTTGGTGATTCGATGGTGATTATTTATTGGATAAACAGACTTACAGCCCTTGAAATTCCTACTCGGATGCACTGGTGTGATGAAATAAACTATATGCTGCAGCTTGTCCCACTAGTAATCTTTAAACATATCTTCCGAGAGCACAACATGCTAGCTGATGGTCTTTCAAAGCAGGCTCTGAAAATGGAATTGGGATCTGGATATTTCACTAAAACATTTGATGGGAAGGTCATTGAACATGGCCAATTCATACTTTTTTAGCTGCTATTTATCATCTTTTTTCAGCATTTGAATGACATGCAGATGTACTTCTTTCTCTGTCTGTTACATAGGAGACCTATCAGCTAGCAGGTCTTTCTTAGGAGTGTATGTTTGTAGGTCACTTTTGATTATACAACATATTCTGACCTGATAATTTAGGGATGATGAGAAAAGTCTGCTACGATCAGACTTTGTTTCTATTTTGTTGACTGGCAGCTTTGCAGACTTTTCTTTCTATTTGTCTATATGATGAACTGGAATGTTACTTCCTCCTGTCATGAAGATGGTTGATGTATAATATGTCTTTTGATTCATATTAATAACAAAGACTGGTATTTTTTCCTCTGAAAAAAAAGGTTTTATTTTAAAAAAAAATTGTGTCATAAATTTAATTGAAATGCATTATCTTTTTAGCACATTTTTTTAATGAAGTGTGCAATTAATGTGTTATTTCCATTTGAAATGAGAGTTTTTTTAGAAACCCTTCATCATAGAAGGGTAGTATGAGTAAATAACCTTCTATATGAAATTAAGACTAGCCCTTCAAATTTGATCCCTGACCCCATCCTATCGAGTAATTCACCCGAGTACCCAAAAATTATATCATCAAAACACGGGATTCGAAGTGAAAAGGGAATGGGGTACCCTACTTTTGGGGATTTCCAGGACACCTAGGGATAGGGTACCCAAAATCCACTTGGGGATGCCTAGATGCTAGTGACATTGATGCTACAGATGTAGATAACTTAGCAAAGATGGCTTGAGAAAGCCAAATGAGGTATATGGTTCATGTTCAATGTGTTTTGAATTTTCTATTTTATATTTGGAAATTCCATTAAACAAATTCTAGATGTAGTATGACAATAGACATATATTATATCTATCTATAATCAATATCAAATGTTAAATATATAATTTGAATTTCCACTTGGTTTATTATATTTAGAGTTATAATTCATAATTTCATATGTAATTTCCAATTTATATGTTTAAATATTTAGTGAGTAACGTTAACTTAGTATGTCCATTGAATGCAATTTGGGTTGCTGGCAGGAATGATTCTTACTTTCCCTACCCAAATAGGTGTTGACATATTTACTAATGGACTAGTCCTCTAACAAATTGTGAACCACATTTAAGAAAATAACCTAGTAAATTAAATTTTATAGTGTAGGTTAGTTGAATAATGAAAATAATTTAAAGTTCATATATATAATAATTTATAATTAAAAAGACTTAGATAGAAAAAATGATTTGAATTTCATATATATAAGAATTTATAATTATAATTATTTTTTAATAGTAAAAATTATTTGAATTTCATATATATTATAATATATAATAATTATAAAATATATTGAGAGTATCCTGGTACATGAACCCAAGTTGTAAAGGAACATTCCCACTTCCCAGTGTTAAAGGTAATGAAAATTTTGCATATTTCCTCGCTTCCATAGATAGAGGGCAAGCATGCCAATCAATCAATTTTCTCCAATAAGTAGAATGCATTTGTACGTTGGAAATCTCAAAGCTATCTACCAAGTTATGATTAAATAGCTTGAGCTCAAACAGATTTGGATAATATCCAATTTCCCCTAGAATTGTCAAACGATGTAATTACTCCCATTATTGTTTCACCAATCAAGTAGTTGGGTAGTTAGATATTAAATGATTTAAAAGTGGACAATAGTTGGTTATGTATTTCCCTATTTAATATCTTAATGATATAAGAGAAAGCATTTCTCCATAGTCATTTTTGTCTTACATATCTGCTTATTTCCTCTACATTGAAATGCTATCATGGTGTTAGAGCAGACGTGCAAGACAAAGCAGTGCATGAAAATCCTCTTAATGTATTGGGAGCAGTTAAAAGTCTCTTCGCAAGATTGGAGAGAAGAAATCTAAATCCGCCACTCCAAGGTTGGAGGTGAGAATTGAGATTTACTATGAGAAAATCGAGTCAGAGATCTCATCAGAAGAGTTCCGGAGAAAGAAACCCCAAGTGGCATGATCCTCATTGACCATATCACCCGTGTGAAGCAAAGCACCATAAGGGTTAAGCAAAAGACTACGCCGTGAAGAGAAGTTTCTTTGTCAATACCCACCTTTTTGTAATGTTCTTCTTATAACATTCTTCTTGTAAATGTTGGCAATAAATAATATTGTTTAGTCATTAAAAATCAAAATTTTAATTATGCGCCAAAAATAATGTCGACAAGAAAAACAATTTAATATGGGGATATCTTGTAATGTTCCTAACTAACAAAATAATAATAAATAAAAAATTTAATTATCCCCCCAAATATGATGGCATTGCAAATGGTTTTAAAACAATGTGGAAGACCTCCTAAACCATGTACAATAAAAACCATGTATTGCAAGGTTTTAAAATAGGGTTTTTAAATTATGAGACTATAAAAATATAATTAAAATTAAAATTAAAATATAATTTAAATTTAAAATATAATTATTTTTTTAATTTTAACATATTTAAGCTTAAAATTAAATTTAAATTTAAATATAATTTATATTTATATTTAAAATAAAATAAAATTTTATATTTATATTTAAATTAAAATTAAAGTATAATTTAAATTTTATATTTATATAAATATAAGTATTATTCAAGTTTATATATAAGTTTTTTACAATGTATAATACGAACTAATTTTGTTATAGTGGTAAGGGTGTTGGGATAATGGGTGTGAGGTCCAAGGTTCGATCCTCTTAGATCGCTTAATTTTTTACAAAATATATTGAATTTTATACTTGCATAGATTTTAGTGTATGGTATTTTAGACTTGCATTCTGCAAAGGTATTGCACGCAATGAGATAGATTTGATCCCTCTCGACGCTTGATAGAGCCTCAGATTTGGATCTACACTTGTTAAACGCCAGCTGTATAGCAAAGAAGAAGACCCCTATGGCTCATCGTCCTGTGATGTAGTCAATAAGGCCCTCGATGAGCTGTGTTGTGTTGTTACAGAACCATAAGGAAGTTTTTTTTTCTCGACAATCTTCAAGAAAAAAAATGGCTTCTAATAATAAGTTTTTCTCTTTGATCCCCCTTCTAAATGGGAAAAACTACAAAATGTGGTCAATTAAAATGAAAACCTTGTTGAGAGCACAAGATTTCTATGAGTTTGTGTCTTCAAGGTACACAGAACCTCAAGATGAAGCAATAGAGACAATGTTGATCAATAACCAGAAATAAGAATTAAGAGAGAACCAAAGTAAGGATGCCAAATCTCAATGTTAGGAACTCATGTCAACCCTTCTCTTTACTTTGTTAGTATATCGTCATTGGATGCATATGCTTTGTAAGTCGTCTCGTGAGTATATTGTATTATCCCACATTCATGGGGAGTAATGGTTGTCTAGATTAGACTTAGTATATAAGTACGTGTTTTTTTTTTTGTTGGCAAACTGGTGGAACCCCCCTGGCTAGCAGGGTTTCCATTGGCTAAGTAACCACTAACTAGGGGAATCTAAACCATCAAAATCACCTGAGGATTGCACCCGGCTTGGACCACACGAAGCCTTAACATGGTTGGAGTTTTTGGTATCTGATGAGATTAGAACCTTTCAGCTTAGGGTTCGTCTTAACCATACCCCGCCACCAACTGTTCTACATATTGCAGATTACTATATAAGTACGTGTTTATCTAGGATGATTTTAAGGAACCATACTTATTTAAAAGTGTATAAATGTTGGTGAATATTACCATTTCTTAAAACGCCAACTATAAAATGATTGGCGATATTTTTCATAAAATATTTTAATTTCCAAGGATTTTATATCATTCATATAATAATTTGATTATTTTTAGGGTGAAAAATTTTTACCCCATCAAAATTGGGCGAAATAGGGCTTGAAAAAATGCAAAATGGTGAATCTTTTTTGGGAGAAAACATGGAAAAATAGCCCACCGGGCTAAAATTCGCCCCTAAAATTATCCCTAGTGTTTATCCTACATTCATGGGAAGTAATAGTTTTGTAGATTAGACTTAGTATATAAGTATGTGTTGAGGCCAATGGAGGAATCCACGAGTTACTTCTATTGAGCTTGTTCAAATTAGGTTCCCCCCTCAAAATGGCATGTGATCAATAAATTCCTTCATTGTTCTATTATTTCTCTTATATTGTGCATTTTCATTATTTATTGGAGGTTTCTCTCATCTCGTATGAGAGCAATTTCTTAGGTTCGTTGGGTGTAATTTCTGCCAATTTTTTTTCATAGTTCCTTCCGAGAGTTGCGATTATTATTGTAGTTCTTCTTTTTTGCATCCATATTATTCATTTCAATTGCAAGTTTGGATCAGGGAATAACCCCTATCCAATTAACTGTGGGAAGTACTTGGGCATAACCCTAAAACTCATTATGAAGCGTACTGCAGGAACACCGAAGTAGTTGGTCAATGAGAAGACCTTCTATAAAAAATGACAACGACCCCTACATGATTGATTATTTTCCACCCATGAGGTAAACCAAACTATTTCATTTGTTGCAAATCGATTATCAATTTTACCTGAGTTGTGCAGTGAGGGGTACTTCCCCAATACGTAAGTTGTTAGACAATATTGGTAGCCGAGTGAATCCCCTGAACCTTTAGGAATCTAAACATACCTAGGGTCCATATCTATTTCCAACTAATAAATAGGAGATTGCATCTATCAAGAGCTGCCGCATATCAATTTGACCAAAAAAAAAGTATAAATTTAGGTATTTTTGCCATATCTTCTTTGTTTTAACTTATTTTCCCTTGAAAATTCATTGGAATCCATGCAATTTCACTCTGGATATTTCCTTCCTTGAGGACCCTATCCCAAATTCCACTTTTCGAAGCCAGAAATGTAACATTTTTCTATATTTAGGGTTTGTCATAACTTCTTCGATTATCACCCAATCGCCTTCAAATTTTCCCCAGTGTTCATTTCCTATTTCTCTTTCCTTGTTCCTCTTTGAAAAAATTCTCATTCTTTCACCCCTCTTCTAAAATCCCCATTTTTGTCTTCCCCATCTCTAAGAAAGTTTCGAAAACCCAGTCAAACCGCGATTACCAATCAGATTTTTTACCAATTCCCAATTTCATTTTCTAAAAAAACCTATGTTTTTGTTTTTCTACCCGTTCCCTAAAAAAGTCTTGGTTATGGTTTTCACCTACACAAGAGTAAACAAACAAATGGAAGAGGAACTTTCCACCCTCAAGAACAAAATCCAAGATATGGATGAAAACATTCTTGGCCTCCATCTTCAACATTCATCCATGAATAATAGAGGACGACTAAAGTCTTTTGCACATACTGGGTTCTCTTCTTCCAGCAATTTTTGAGGGTCGAAGCTTGCTTTTCCTTGCTTCAATGGTGATGATCTGACTGCATTTTATATATAGAGGACAAAACAATATTTAAGTATGCATAACACTTTTGATGTCAACAAAGTCCCACTTGTATTCTTTCATTTGGAACATGAATTCCTTCAATGGTTCTATTGGTACACCAAGGCTCATGAAGAACCAAAATGGACAGATTTTTCCAACTCCTTTTATAATGATTTAACCCTATTTATTTTGATGACTTCACAAGAGAACTCACTAAACTTCCTCAAACTGGCACTGTGAGATAATATCATACATAATTTGAGAAACTAGCCAATCACATAGAAGGATTGTCGAATGCATTCTATAGGATTTGTTTTATTAGTGTTTTGAAGGATTCAATCCAATATGAGGTTAAATTTTTTTGTCCCAACACAATGATGGAAGCACGATGGAATCCCTAGGGTTATATAAGTTGGCGGAGGACAAGATCATAACTCAACGATGCTCCAAATCGACTTTTTTCCATTTAGAAATATGGTTTCCCAAAGACCCCCAATCACGCCAGCTCCTAGAACCACTCATATCAAGCATTTGTCTGAAGCCAAGATGAATTCATGTAGAGAAAAATGGCTTTGTTATAATTGTGATGATAAATTCACCCCCGTACATAGATGTGTTAATAAAATTCTCTATCTCTTAGATGTGGATTATCCACCTGCACCTGAAATTTGTGAAGATGCTCATGATCTAGTAGATGATTAGGTCAACATTCAACAACCACCTATTGATCCTCCTTCTCAGGATGACCACTCAGAGATATCTCTCAATGCATTAGCCGGAGTCACCACACCATAAACCATGCGAGTCAAGGGTTTATTGAAGAAGCTCCCTCTTACAATATTCATTGATTCTAGTAGCACTCATAACTTCATCGAACCTCAGATCACCAAACAATATTATTGTTTTATCCATCCTTTCTCCAGCTTTGAATTCATGATTGCCAATGGGGGAACCTTACCTTGCAAGGGGAAGTGTCACAATGTGTGTATCTCTATTGGGTATTATAACTTGCATTCCAACATGTTTTCCTCTGGGATTATTTTAAGAGGGCCCCCTTAGATTTATATGTATAAAAAAAGGGTGAATCTCCCTCATATATAGAGAAAATTGAAGGCAATTTTATCAATAATTTAATATGTATATATAAATGTTTCAGAGAATATTTTATTTTATTATATAATGTTGTAAAATCCTGTAGAATCTTTCACTAAATTATAAGATATTGAAAAAACTTGGCGAACATTTCACTGCATTAGAAAAAAATGTAAAAATTGATGAATCTTTCACTAATTTATAAAATACTGTAAAAAATTAGTGAATCTTTTTCCAAGAAGATTCGTCATCTCTTTGATTCCTAAGAAATCACAATTCATTGTGCTTTCACTTTTCCTTCTAATAGGTTTCTCTTCATATTATTTCAATTCTTTCTAACACTAATTCTCATACAATCACCCAAATCAACCAATGCTAAATCAAACAACCTAATTGTTGAAACTATTATGTAACTTAATTCTCACTAAATAATCTTAATTATAATTGCTAATTCAATGTTCAAGAAGAATTACTACTAATTCAATCCTCAAGAATAAATCACTCCTTGTGGAAAAATGAAATCACTCTAGTAAGAATGGAAATATAGAACTGTTCATAAAGATAAAGCATATATATTATTTTTGCAAGAAGTTAAATCTTGTATTACTTTTGCAAGAAGTTAAATCCAATCACCACTCGTGTGAAAATGAATTATTTTTTCTATGTTGCTGACACAGCATCCAAGCTCCGGAATTCTCAATTCTACTTGACCATAAACTACAAGCACACATTCATCTAGATTTGTTTCAATAGTAATTATCATAATGAATTCAACCTGTGATATCAATTCAACAAGAAATTTACCATTTTTCAGCACTTCTAATTATCAAGAAATCCCTTTCATACCCTAAGAGAGATCATACATGCCAAGTAATCAATTGTTTCAACAATGGAGGATTCACACATTTTAAGTAACTAACTGTTTTAGAAATGTATTAATGCTATAGATAACTCTTTTATCCAGTAAAACACTACTCACATAATCCATAGACATGCATTGTATCAACAAATTATCACACCAAAAGAATTATGAAATTATATAGCTATTCAAACTAGGTGAGCTTTGTGACAAGGTGGGCCCTTGCCTCCTAACATAGCCACTTAAAAAAAAAGTAATGCTACAGATGGTGGGCCATTTCCTACTGTTACAACAATGTTTTTTTTTCAAATGTTGTTCACAACCTCTCAGTTGGGTTTGTACATCCATGAGAAGAAATCATAGGGGTCACACCCGAAGGGGCCTCACCCTGTTCCCTCTAATTAAGGAGCTAACTCAATGGGTACATAAAGTGAGGCCCTTATATAACAATGTATCCATATGGGGATTTGACTCCAAGATCTTCTCCTCACAACTTACAAAACTCAAGTACTTGAGCTAGACCATCGGGCTTCAACAATGTTTTTAATGCTACAAAAAGGTCTTAATATTAAGCTAGAGAAATGATTGGTTGTTGCACTTTTGATGGCTTCTCTATTAAAGTTTTTAATATTTCTATGACCCACTCTAATCCAAGTCATTCTCAATGTCAATTGCCATTCTTATTTCTCCTTGTGAAAAATCCACTCTTAGTCCCTTAAACTTAGTTGTTTCTCTGTAAGAAAATAGTTTGATATTCCTTCTCTCAATTTAGTCTTTTTCTTTTATTTTTGTTTAACCATTTCCCCTATTCAAAATTTGGTATACGGTAGTCCTCACTAGTCAAATATCAAGAATTTTTTTTTATGTTTGAAATGTAACTTAACTAAAGGACACAATTTGGAAATCTAAAACAAAAAGTTTCAAGAAACTAAAATGTCACAGGAAAAATTTCTAGGCATTTCCAAGAAATTTCTATGGTATTTCCACTTTGTAAAAGTTTCCTTGTATGTTTCAAGGAAATGGAGGGCTTGTGTTTCTACTAACATAGATTTCCATTACTCCAAGAACCATGATATTTTCATATTAATTAAACACATTGTTTATTTTCTTAAACATAATATGCATATATGATAATATTTTTTAGTTGTTGCAATTTACTTCTGAAAATCCATTAGTTCATTTGGAGGATAATGACTGACGTATCCTCATTGAAATAGAATCACATGTGATAATATTATTTGAGATATGTTGATGTATTTCTAACTTTGGAATGTATTCACTTGTATATTTCATATGTTATTTATTTATACCTCGACGAAGATGTTTGTCCCTTCGATCGGGAGAGTCATTAATGTAATTAAGTCATGTAAAGTCATTGAGGTTAAACCTCCATTATATGTCGGGGAATTAGACCCCTCAGTTGAGTTATGTTAAGGTTATTAGACTCTTCTAGAGAAGTCGACCCTTTAGGGAAAATTTCAAGTGGAAATTAGGAATAAATAGAGAGTGAGAATCTCTATTTTACACACACACACACACACACACTCATCAATAGGGCATGAGAGAGAGGACTACCTCACACAAGAGAGAGAAAGAACAACTGTTGAAGATCATATTTATTCTTTTGGGTTTTACTTTTGCTATTGGTGCTCATTCTATCTCTAAGGAAGTTGCAAGGTTTTCTCCTTTATGGTTTCCCTGAGGAAAAATATTTGTGTCTCTTGTCTCTTGCGATTATTGATGTGCATGTTATTCTCTCAGATAAGATCCTATATCATATTGATTAAATGATAAAAATATAACATGGTATCGGAGCTAACGTGAGAACAAGACATTGTGCAACTACAGAAGCTAGGGATTATTAATTTTTGGGGTTCTATCCATATATCACTAGCAAAAGGAGGATAGGATAACTCTCCTTTGAAGTCTACATCTTCCTATCAAAGCAAAATCCGATTCTAGGAATTTTTATTTTTAGGCTTGTCCTTACTGTGGGAAATTAGGGATTTTCACAGAAGTGGAAATTTGGAGTTAGAACAGCATAGGATTGTTCTCCTCCTCAAAATCAAAATTTAGAGACCAAGATCAAAATTTTTGGTTGGGTAAAACTCCAGGAAGCTAAAACCCTAATTTGACCTCGGACCAGAAAACTGGCACTGCAAAAGATTAGATCCAGATCCAGTCTGAGCATCTCAATATGGTAAGATATAAATATTTTGTATTTCCATTTGAGGTTCTCATTAAATATGTCTCATCACACCAAGCTTGATGAAAATCTTGAAGTAGCTGATAACTTCCGAGCATGGAAGTATAGGATTTCACTTTTTCTTGAAGAAAATGAATTGGACACCTACATAAGTGGAGAGGTTCAGTTCTAGAGGGAGATGAGGCTAAGGATTTACATAAGAAGAACTTTATCAAGGACAAGAGTATTATGTTTTATTCTATCAAGGATCACCTTATACCACATGTGCCTTCCTTAGAGACACCTAAAGAGATGTTTGATTCCTTGACCAAGCTATTTTAAGGGAAGAATATAAATCAGAAGATGACTTTGCGAAATCAGTTGACAAATGTAAAGATCCAGAATGCAGAGACCATACAGTCATACTTTACTGAGGGTCGCTCAAATCAAATAACAATTTGAAGCTATGGAAGAAGTAGAGAATGGAGAAATTGTGATGACCACCTTGAATGGTCTCCCTAAGTCAAGGGACTCCTTTATTCAAGGAATTTGTACTAGAAGAAATTTAATCACCTTCAATAGGGTGTGGGAGGAATGATAACAAGAAGAAGCTCTAATCATATCTCAAGAAGAAAACATGGGAAATGAAGATCAAGCTCTCACAACACACACCAAGAATCACGAAAAGGAGAACTATCATCACAAGAAAGGAAAGCATCATCACCAGAATCAGAAAGATAACCCTATAAAATCTAGCAGAGATATATATAATGTCAGATGCTATACATGTGATGAGAAGGGAAACTTCTCCATAGATTGTCCTAGAAATAAAGGTGGCTCTCAAAAGAAGAAGAAGAACAAAAGAAGACATCATGCTCACACTGCAGAGGATGATGAACCTTCCAGGAAGAGAGCCAAAGAAGAAAGTGAAGACTCTTCAAGTGATGAAGAGTATGTTTTGATTTATTCCCTCATAGGAAATGTTACACATGGAAGCAATGATTGGCTCATAGATAGTGGGGCTTCCAATCATATGATGGGATTTAAATAATTCTTTGTGAATCTATCCGAACATGAGTCACCCCACAAAGTGAAACTTGGGGATGACTACCAGTATCTTATAAAAGGAATTGGTGGAGCTTCCTATAAGCTAGAATCTAGAAAGTCTATGAAGATGAAATATGTCTTATTTGTACGAGGACTTAAAAAGAATATTCTCTCCATATATGCATTGGATGCAAAAGGTATGAGGGTTGCACTTGTAGATGGCCAAGTCCTTATGTGGCCAAAGGGAAAGACCATAGATGATGTAGTAGTGATTGGAGAGCAAGAGGGAGGCTTATACAAATTAAAGGGCCAAACAGAACAAGATTTGGTCCATGACACAGTAGATCCAAGTGAACTTTGACATAGAAGGCTTGCACATGTGCACTATAGGGCAATACCACTTGCAAGAAAATTTGTTGAAGGTATTAGAGAAGTCCATGCAAAGAATGAAGGATTTTGCAAAGGATTTGCGAAGGGAAAGAACAGAAAGAAGACATTTCCAAGTAGCGAGAGCAAGGCAAAATGAATCTTGGAAATTATCCACTCCGATGCGTGCGGTATGATGTCATCCAGTTCATTGAGTGGGTATGTATATTATGTTTCTTTCATTGATTATTTTTATAGGAAGACATGGATATATTTCTTGAAGAGAAAGGATGAAGTATTCATTAAGTTCAAGGAATTCAAAGCCTTGATTGAGAACCACACAGAGAAGAAAATCAAGACCTTTTGGTCAGACAATGGTGGATAATTCACATCAGAATAATTCAAGGAATTATGCAAATATTCAGGGAAAAAGAGGGACTTGACCACTCCATATAATCAACAACAGAATGGAGTTGCATAAAGGAAGAATAGAACAATTATGGAATCAGCAAGGGCAATGCTTCATCATCAGGTTCTTCATATGCATCTATGGGAGGAAGATTCTAGGGTAGCTATGTATGTACAACATCGTACTCTGCATAGAGTACTTGAGAACAAGACACCAGAAGAAGCCTTCTTTGGAAAGAAGCCAGAAGTAAACCATCTCAAAATATTTGGTTTCCCAGTGTACATACACATTCTGAAAGAGAAGAGGACGAAGTTAGATCCTTCAAGAATGAAGGGTATATTTATGGGATAGAGTGAAAGCTCGAAGGCTTACAAAATATATTTCCTAGAATTCAAGAAGATCAACATTAGCAGAGATGTGACATTTGATGAAGACTCATCTTACAACAAATCCAGAAAACTACATATTGAAGACATTGAAGAAGCAGAAGTACCCAAGATATGAGATACACCAATGAATGAAGCAATTCCAGAAGAAGATCAAGAAATAGAAGAACCTCGGGAACTTGTAGATCCACCTCGTGAGAAGATTCATATAAGAGGAAACTAGCATGGGTACGAGAGGTTATCCTAGATGCAAAGAGATATGGAACTCTAGAAGGAATACACAAAGAAAGAAAGAGACCTAGGCCATACTCTAGTTATGTGGCCCTCTTGTGTGACATCATGGAAAAAGAGCCTTCCAATTATGAGGAGGCAGTTGAGAAGAAAGAATGGAAGGATGCCATGATCGAATAATACTAGTCGAGCATCAAGAGTTATGTCAGGGATGTGGTCTTGAGACCAGTAGGGAAGTCTGTTGTGACTTCCAAGTGGATTTACAAGATCAAGCATGCTGCAGATGGCTACATAGAGAAACTCAAGGAGAGATTTTTGGCACGTGGCTTTTCCCAGAAGGAAGGGATAGATTATGAGGAGACTTTTGCACATGTATCTAGATACACTTCCATCAGACCAATACTTTCTCTAGCTGCAGTGATGAAATGGAAGATACACTAGATGGATGTTCAAGACAACGTTCTTGAATGGTGTAGTGGAAGAGGAAGTGTATGTGGAGCAGCCACTCGGATTTGAGACACATGATAGGGAGACTCATGTGTGTAAATTGAAGAATTCTGTGTACACTTTAAAATAGGCACCCACGACGTGCTACGATAGGATTGACAACTTCCTGACTAGTTTGGCTCATAGATAGCAGGGCTTCCAATCATATGACAGGATTTAAAGACTCCTTTATGAATTTATCCAAACATGAGTTACCCCACAAAGTCATGTTGATGTATATGTAACTTCGGAATGTATTCTTCTATGTATCTTATGTATTGTAACCCGATGTTTATTCCGGGATGTTTCTATTATGTATTTGAGTCATGTGGTCATGCCCCGATGTTCCGATCGGGAGGATTAATAATGTAAACAAGTCATATCAAGTCATTAGGTAAGTCCCCACAGTTTCGGGGCACTTGAGTTATTATACACTAATTAAGGTGTAGGTTCGAGTAGTAATTATTAGGTCGAGCCTACATGTGAAATGGCAATTCAAGTGAATGGACTAATATAAATAGAGAGTGTGAGTCTCTCTATTTATCACTTGTGAATTACATCACTTGCTCTCTCAAGTGTGGTGCACCTTTGGAGAAGGAAATACTTTGGCTTGACAGAAGACAGAAGGCTGCTGTTGTGTTGGGAGGTCATCTTACTGTTTTGGGTTTCACATCTTGTGGTGATACTATCTTAGAGGAAGTTGTGGGGTTTTCTCCATTTATGGTTTCCCCTATCAAAACTCTTTGTGTCTCTTGTCTCATGTGATGTGCTTATGTTATTGCTGTGCTTGTTATTCTCTCAGTGAAAAGATCCTAACATAATGCTAGCTTAAATGTTGAAAAAACTAACATGGTATCAGAGCTAACCTGAGAAGAAGACACTGTGCAGCTGCGAAGGCTAGGGATTCCTTGTTTGTGGATCTTTCTCCACTAATTTTCAGCAAAAGTAAGGTGGAATTACTCTCCTCCCTAGGGCGCATCTTTCCGTCGAAACAGAATTCAATTCTGAGGTTTTTCAGTTTTGGACCTGTCACTGGGGTCGGAAATTAGGGCTTTTTATAGAAGAGGAATTTTTTAGTGAGCCCAGGCCTGGATTGTTCTCCTCCCCAAAATCAAAGTTAGGAACAAATTTGAAGGAATTTGGGTGGACAGAACTCCAGAAAAGAAAAACCCTTGTTGCTCCTGAACCAGCTCTGCAGGATTTCAGCTCAAGCTTCAGATTTGACATCTTGAACCTGGTAAGATCTAAAATATTTTGTATTTCCATTTGAGGTTCTTATTTAGAGATGTCTCATCATACCAAGCTTGATGAAAAGCTTTAGGGGGATAATAACTTCCGAGCTTGGAAGTATAGGATCTCCCTGGTCTTGGAAGAGATTGAATTAGACTCCTACATTCATGAGGAGATTCTAGTTCCAGAGGGAGATGGGGAAAAGGTCCTACATAAGAAGAAGATGGTTATGGAAAAGAGAATCATTGCTGATTCTATTAAGGATAATCTCATCCCTCAGGTGTCTTCTCTCAAGACACATAAAGCTATGTTTGATGCCCTAACCAAATTGTTTGAAGGAAAGAACATTAATCGGAAGATGACCCTGAGGAACCAGTTGAAGAATGTGAAGATTCAAAATGCAGAAACTATCCAGTCATACTTCACAAGGGTTTCTCAAATCAAAGAACAATTAGAAGCTGTTGATGAAGAAGTGGAAAATGCAGATATTGTCATGACTACTTTGAATGGCCTCCCTAGGTCATGGGATGCTTTCATTCAAGGAATCTATGCTAGAAAGAAGTTGGTCAAATTCAGTAGACTATGGGAAGAATGCTCTCAAGAAGAAGCTCGGATAGCAGCTAGAGAAGAGAAGATGGGAAGTGAAGACCAAGCCCTCACGGTACATTCCAAGTCTCACTCCAAGTCATCAAGAAATAAGTTTCATCGTTCAAGAGGTAAGCATTCTTACAAAGATAACCCTAAAAGAGATATGTCTAGGGTCATATGCTATACTTGTGATGAAGCAGGACACTATGCAAAATATTGTCCTAAAAAATAAAAGAAGATGAAGAAGAGCAGCAAAAGAAGACATCATGCTCATGCTGCAGAAGATTATGAACCATCCAGAAAGAGATCCAGATATGAAAGTGAATATTCTTCAAGCGAGGATGAATATGTGCTGATATCAGCTCTCACATGTAACATTACTCATGGAAGTGATGATTGGCTCATAGACAGTGGTGCTTCCAAACATATGACGGGATTCAAGGAATATTTTGTGAGACTGTCAGAACATGAATCACCTCACAAGGTGAAACTAGGAGATGACTACCAATATCCAATAAAAGGTAGAGGGGAATCTTTGTACAAGTTAGAATCTCGTAAGTCTCTAACAATGAAAGAAGTATTGTTTGTTCCAGGACTCAAGAAGAATCTTCTATCCATTTCAGCATTGGATGCAAAAGGAATGCGGGTGGCATTTGTAGATGGTCAAGTCATCATGTGGCCAAAAGGAAAGACTATCGATGATGCGGTGGTAATTGGAGAACAAGAAGGAGGCTTGTACAAATTGAAGGGCCATCCAGAACAAGCCTTGATCCATGACTCAGTAGAGCCAAATGAACTTTGGCATAGAAGACTTGCACATGTGCATTACAGAGCACTACCTATTGCAAGTAAAGTTGTCGAAGGTCTTCCAAAAATTCAAGCAAAACATGAAGGAGTCTGCAAAGGATGTGCGAAAGGGAAGAATACAAAGAAGACATTTCCAAGCAGTGAAAGCAAAGCCAAAAGCATTCTAGAAATCATCCACTCCGATGTACGCGGTCCTATGTCATCAAACTCATTTAGCGGGTATGCATACTATGTCTCTTTTATTGATGATTTTTCTAGAAAGACATGGATTTATTTTATGAAAAACAAAGATGAAGTATTCAGCAAGTTCAAGGAATTCAAAGCCTTGATCGAGAACCATACTGAAAAGAAGATCAAGAACATTAGATCAGATAATGGTGGTGAATTCACTTCAAATGAATTCAAGGAGCTATGCAAATAATCGGGGATTAAGAGGGAGTTATCCACTCCTTATAATCCGCAACAGAATGGGGTTGCAGAACGGAAGAACAGAACTATCATGGAAGCTGCAAGAGATATGCTTCATGATCAAGATCTACCTATGCATCTTTGGGCTGAAGCTGCCACAATAGCGGTGTATGTATAGAACCGTACTCCACATAGAGTACTTGAGAACAAGACTCCTAAAGAAGTCTTCTCCGGCAAGAAACCAGAAGTTAGCCATCTCAGAATATTCGGTTGTCCAGTGTACATACATATTCCAAAAGAGAAGAGAACGAAATTAGATCCTTTAGGAAAGAACGGTATATTTGTGGGATACTTTGAAAGCTCGAAGGCTTACAGAATCTACTTTCTAGGATACAAGAAGATTGACATCAGCAGGGATGTGACATTTGACGAAGGCACAACTTACAACAAATCCAGAAAAAGACCTGCTGAAGAACCTGAAGAAATGGAAGCAGAAGCACCCAGGATCCGTGATACAATCATGAATGAAGAAGCTCAAGAAGGAGATCGAGGGTTCGAGGAACCACAAAGACCTATAGATCCACCTCTGGAGAAGAATCCTCATAAGAGGAAACTTGCTTGGGTACGTGAACTTATCCAAGGTGCGGAAAGATATGGGGCTTCAGAAGAGAATCACAGAGAAAGAAAGAGAACTAGATCAAATTCCGGGTATGTAGCTTTACTATGTGATTTCATTGATAAAGAGCCTTCCAGTTATGAAGAAGCGGCAGATCAGAAAGAATGGAAGGATGCTATGATCGAAGAATATCAATCGATCATGAAGAATGATGTTTGGGATGTTGTCCCAAGGCCAAAAAGGAAGTCAGTTGTTACTTCCAAATGGATCTACAAGATCAAGCATGCTACGAATGGTAGCATTGAAAAGTATAAGGAAATATTTGTAGCTCGAGGATTCTCTCAGAAAGAGGGAGTAGATTATGAAGAGACCTTTGCACCTGTAGCCAAATACACTTCCATCAGATCAGTACTTGCTTTGGCTACAGTGACAAAGTGGAGGATACACCAGATGGATGTCAAGACTGCTTTCTTGAATGGTGTAGTAGAAGAGGAAGTGTATGTAGAACAGCCACTCGGTTTTGAGACACATGACCGAGAGTCTCATGTGTACAGATTGAAGAAAGCCCTGTATGGTTTGAAACAGGCACCCAGGACCTGGTACGGCAGGATTGACAGCTTTCTATCTAGTTTGGGCTTTACCAAGAGTAAAGCGGATTCCAACCTTTACTACAAGGTTGAAGATGGCAACCCAATGATGCTTCTAATGTATGTAGATGATCTATTTGTGACAGGTACAAATGGGTTGATTGTTGATACGAAGAGAAATCTTGCTGCTGAGTTCAAGATGAAGGACTTGGGGATGATGCATTACTTTCTAGGTATGGAGGTGTGGCAGAGTTCAGATGGAATCTTCCTTGGACAAGGGAAGTATGCAGTAGAGATCCTAAAGAGGTTTGGGATGATGGACTGCAAGGCTATGGCCACACCCATGGCATCGAACCTGAAGCTATTGAGTGATGCTTCTTCAGAGACGGTTGATGCTACGATGTATCGTCAGATGATTGGGTCATTGATGTACCTGACGAACACGAGACCAGATATTTGCTTTGCTGTGAACACCTTGAGCCAGTACTTGACAAATCTGAGAAGTGTTCACTTGATTGCTGCAAAGCATATTCTGAGGTACCTGAAGGGTACAATTGATTATGGGATCAAGTACGATGCGAATCAGAAGATTAACCTGGAGGGTTATGTTGATTCAGATTGGGCAGGAAGTGCCGTCGACAGGAAGAGTACTTCGGGATGTTGCTTCAGTATGGGATCAGGTGTGATCTCTTGGTTTATCAGGAAGCAATCCTGTGTGGCACTGAGTACAGCTGAAGCAGAGTATGTCGCAGCTTGTTCAGCTAGTTGTGAGGCAGTATGGCTGCGGAAGCTACTGTCTGATATATTTGATCTCCAGTTGGATGCTACTTGTATACATTGTGACAACCAGAGTTGTGTGAAGTTGTCAGAGAATCCAGTGTTCCATGACAAGTCGAAGCATATCGAGATCAAGTATCACTATATCAGGGATATGGTGCAGAGAGGAGCAGTGAAGCTCCTGTATGTTGCGATGGAGGAACAGATAGCTGATGTATTGACAAAGCCATTTGCTAGGGTGAAGTTCGAGTACTTCAGAGAGAGACTTGGTGTTCTCTAGATTGAGGCTTCCTCCCAGAGACAGTGATGAGACCCATAGCCATTCTGACATGGTGAGAGGATTGGTTCCTTCGATGGTCAGATGTAAGGGCTGAGCCATTCCTTCATGGTGAGAGGATTGGTTCCTTCCATGACTAATATGAGTGCTTAGATTGATAGCCATTCTGACGAGCAGGTCAGATGTAAGGGCTGAGCCATTCTGGTCATGGCTAAAGGATTAAGTTCCTCCCATGACAGATGTGAGTGCTGGCCATTCTGTCGAGTAGGACAGATGTAAGGGCAACTGCCACTCTCCGGGAGAGTGGAGGTGCCTGGTCCGTTACCAGGTAGCTCAGTCAGGGACTGGGGGCCATTCTGACGAGGGTGTAGGATTCAGTTCCTACCAGGTCAGATGTGAGTGCACAAATCTTTCTTCATTGTGGCGGAAGTGGTTCCAGCCTAGTTGAAAGTCTTTCATCATTGTGGCGGATGTGGATCCAGCCTGGGTGAAAGTGCAGAAATATTTCTTCATTGTGGCGGATGTGGTTCCAGCCTGGGTGAAAAGAATAGAGTTCTTTCATCATTGTGGTGGATGTGGTTCCAGCCTGGTTGAAAGTCTTCCATCATTGTGGCGGATGTGGCTCCAGCCTAGGTGAAGAGAACAGAGTTCTTTCATCATTGTGGCGGAGGTGGTTCCAGCCTGGGTGAAAAGAATAGAGTTCTTTCATCATTGTGGCGGATGTGGCTCCAGCCTAGGTGAAGAGAACAGAGTTCTTTCATCATTGTGGCGGAGGTGGTTCCAGCCTGGGTGGATGTGATGCCATTCTAACGAGTAGGTCAGATATAAGTGCTGGGCCTTTCTGATTGTAGTTTACTACATGATCAGATGTGAGTGCTAGGCGTGCCTTTCTGACGAGTAGGTCAGATGTAAGTGCTGGGCATGCCTTTCTGACGAGTAGGTCAGATGTAAGTGCTGGGCGAAGACCTACATGAGAGTAGGCCTACAACCAGCATGAAAAAGGGCTGGCTCTATAGAACTTCCTATGACGAGATAGTACACACTTGATGATGACCAGAGGAGATCCATATCGAGCTATGATCCAGATCCAGTTAGGATGACTCCGAGAGATCCAGATCAAGTGATGATCCAGATCCAGCAGTGATGATGATCCAGATCGAGTGATGATCCAGACCGAGTCTAGTGATGAGATCCAGATCCAGCAGTGATGATGATCCAGATTGAGTGATGATCTAGATCCAGTCTAGTGATGAGATCCAGATCAAGTGATCATCCAGATCCAGCAGTGATGATGATCCAGATCGAGAGATGATCCAGATCCAGATGACTTGAAGACGAAGATGACTTGAAGACGAAGATGACTTAAATACGAGATGATCCAGTTGATGCAGAGAAGAAGACCAGTGCTGAAAATTGTGTTGAAATAATACCCTCCTAGTTAAGAGGGAGTGTTGATGTATATGTAACTTTGGAATGTATTCTTCTATGTATCTTATGTATTGTAACCCGATGTTTATTCCGGGATGTCTCTATTATGTATTTGATTCATGTGGTCATGCCCCGATGTTCCGATCGGGAGGATTAATAATGTAAACAAGTTATATCAAGTCATTAGGTAAGTCCCCACAGTTTCGGGGCACTTGAGTTATTATACACTAATTAAGGTGTAGGCTCGAGTAGTAATTATAAGGTCGAGCCTACGTGTGAAATGACAATTCAAGTGAATGGACTAATATAAATAGAGAGTGCGAGTCTCTCTATTTATCACTTGTGAATTACATCACTTGCTCTCTCTAGTGTGGCGCACCTTTGGAGAAGGAAATAATTTGGCTTGACAGAAGACAGAAGGCTGCTGTTGTGTTGGGAGGTCATCTTACTGTTTTGGGTTTCACATCTTGTGGTGATACTATCTTAGAGGAAGTTGAGGGGTTTTATCCATTTATGATTTCCCCTATCAAAACTCTTTGTGTCTCTTGTCTCATGTGATGTGCTTATGTTATTGCTATGCTTGTTATTCTCTCAGTGAAAAGATCCTAACATAATGCTAGCTTAAATGTTGAAAAAACTAACAAGTCAAACTTGGGGATGACTACTAGTATCCTATAAAAGGAAGTGGTGAAGCTTGCTATAAGCTAGACTCTATAAATTCTATGAAGATGAAAGATGTCTTGTTTATACTAGGACTAAAGAAGAATATTCTCTCCATATCTGCATTGGATGCAAAAGGTATGAGGGTTGCATTTGTAGATGTTCAAGTCCTTATGTGGCCAAAGGGAAATACCATAGATGATGTAGTAGTGATTGGAGATCAAGAAGGAGGCTTATACAAATTAAAGGGACAACCAAAACAAGCTTTGGTCCATGACTCAGTAGTGCCAAGTGAAATTTGGCATAGAAAGCTTGCACATGTGCACTATAGGGAATACCACTTGCAAGCAAAGTTGTTGAAGGTCTTCCAAAAATCTAGGAAATGCTTGAAGGCGTTTGCAAAGGATGTGCAAAGGGAAAGAACACAAAGAAAACATTTCCAAGTAGTGAGAGCAAGGAAAAATGAATATTGGAAATTATACACTCTGATTTATGTGTTCCGATGTCATCTAGTTGATTAAGTGGGTATGTATATTATGTTTCCTTTATTGATGATTTTACTAGGAAGACATGGATATATTTCTTGAAGAGAAAGGATGAAGTATTCAATAAGTTCAAGGAAGTCAAAGCCTTGATCAAGAACCAAACAGAGAAAAAAATCAAGACCTTTCGATCAAACAATTGTGGAGAATTCACATTAGAATAAGTCAAGGAATTATGCAGAGATTCAGGGATTAAGAGGGAGTTGACCACTCCATAGAATCCACAACAGAATGGAGCTGCATAAAGGAAGAATCGAACAATTATGGAAGCAGCAAGAGCAATGATTCATGTTCAGGATATTCCTATGCATCTATGGGCAGAAAATGCTAGGGCAGCTATGTATGTACAAAATCGTACTCCACATAGAGTACTTGAGAACAAGACACCAGAAGAATCCTTCTCCGGAAAGAAACCAGAAGTCTACCATTTCAAAATATTTGGTTTCCTAGTGTACATACACATTCCGAAAGAGAAGAGGACAAAGTTAGATCCTTCAAGAAAGAAGGGTATATTTATGGGATATAGTGAAAGATTGAAGGCTTACAGAATATATTTCCCAAGATTCAAGAAGATTGACATCAGCATAGATGTGACAATTGATGAAGACTCGTCTTACAAAAAATCCATAAAACTACCTATTGGAGACACTGAATAACCAAAAGTACCCAGGATACAAGATACAACAATGAATGAAGCAACTCCAGAAGAAGATCGAGAAATAAAAGAACCTCAAGAACTTGTAGATCCACCCCATGAGAAGAATTCATATAAGAGGAAACCAACATGGGTACAAGAGGATATCCTAGATGTAGAGGGATATGGCACTCTAGAAGGAATACACAAAGAAATAAGGAGACCTAGGCCATACTCAAGCATGATGCAGATGGTAGCATAGAGAAACACAAGGAGATTGTTGTGGCACGTGGCTTCTCCTAGAAGGAAGGGATAAATTATGAGGAGATTTTTGCACATGTAGTCAAATACACTTCCATAAAAATAATACTTTCTATGGTTGCAGTGATGAAATGGAAGATACACTGGATGGATTTCAAGACAACATTATTGAATGGTGTAGTGGAATAGGAAGTGTATATGGAGAAGCCAGTCGGATTTGAGACACATGACAGGGAAACTCATGTGTGTAAACTGAAGAAGGCCTTGTACGGTTTAAAGCAGGCACTCAGGACGTGGTATGGTAGGATTGACAACTTCCAGACTAGTTTTTCTCATAGATAGTGGGGATTCCATTCATATGACGAGATTTAAAGAATCATTTGTGAATCTATTCAAACATGAGTCACCCCACAAAGTGAAACTAGTGGATGACTACCCGTATCCTATAAAAGGAATTGGTGAAGCTTCCTATAAGCTAGACTCTGGAAAGTCTATGAAGATGAAAGATGGCTTGTTTGTACCAGGACTAAAGAAGAATATTCTCTCCATGTCTACATTGGATTCAAAAGGTATGAGGGTTGAATTTGTACATGGATAAGTCCTTATGTGGCCAAAGGGAAAGACCATAGATGATGCAGTAGTGATTAGAGAGAAAGAGGGAGGCTTATATAAATTAAAGGGCCAACCAGAACAAGCTTTGGTCCATGACTCAGCAGAGCCAAGTGAAATTTGGAATAGAAGACTTGTACATGTGCACTATAAGGAAATACCACTTACAATAATTTTTTTTGAAGGTGTTCTAGAAATCCAGGAAAAGCATGAAGGTGTTTTAAAAGGATGTGCGAAGGGAAAGAACACAAAGAAGACATTTCCAAGTAGCGAGAGCAAGGAAAAATGAATCTTGGAAATTATCCATGTATGCGGTTCGATGTCATCCAGTTCATTGAGTGGGTATGTATATTTGTTAGGATTATTAATCCTCCCTTGACCATATTTTCTATTAGATTATTTAGCCTAACTTGGGAAACTTAATTAATTAATTGGGTCCACTAGTACCATTGGGTCCACTTGGCCTAAGGGGGCCACATGTACCAGTTACTAGAGTGTGGGGAACACTACTAGAGGTTGACTACCACTTACTACATGTGCATGCATCAGTTTGGACTCCTCCTCGACCAATCCCTACATTTTAGGAGCCACTAGGAGTCCCAGCACCAACCTCCTTCATTTAGTTGGAGTTGGAACTAGTTAGTCTTAGTTAGCCCTGAGTTACTTTCAATTAGTTCATAGTCAGTTAGATAGCACTAGTTATGCATGGATAATGCATGGATGCATGTGGAGTAGGCGCCTTTACCTACCACACTGAGTTAACTAGCTATCATTGATTGATTGAGTTGTTGGACATCTGGGAGTTGATCTATTGGACTCCAATATTGATTGAGACACCATGAGGGTGAGTGCACAAAGATGAGGGTCTCTTTTGGCGCGTTAGATGCAATAGAAAACTGAAAAAACAGACATCCATCAACTTGCGTGGATATTTTGAGACACCTACACAATGAATCTTTCGATGAGTAAAACACAAGAAATGTAGGAAATTGAATGACCTTTCCAAATATATAATTTTTTTTCTATTGAAAATGTTGTTAACTATCTGAAGCTAGATATTTTTTAACGGGCACTTTTTATTTTTTGGACAAATTATAAGGTATATGTTTTTGTGGGTGCAACTTCTGAGTGACTAAATGATGGAATAAACTTACGAAAATAGGTATACATATAGAGAACATATAGTACTAGTGCACGACTATTTTTTCAATAATAAATATAATATTTTTAATTTTTTTATTTATTATCTAAGAGATCAAACCTCGAAAACGGTACATCAATTGTGGGTGCAGCGTTTGAATGTCTTAATGCAATTATTTGGAAATGGGTTTTTTATAGCATGTAGAGATCGGTGTTCTTTAGTGCACCATACAATTTTTTTTTAAATGGTTGAGAAACGAAAGAGATATGGACGAAACACTAACAGTGTGTTTTTTGAGTTGAGGAGT
>LPNX011072713.1:248206-270834 GCA_001517045.1 Pseudotsuga menziesii
TTTCTATCTCTCTCTCTCACACACACATCCCTATGTCTCCCCTTACCACTAAGGACCCCCTCCATTTTGCACGTTTTATTAAAGCAAAACGGGAGTGCGTTTTATTGAAGCAAAATGGGAGCGCGTTTTAATGAAGCAAAACATGAGCGCGTTTTATTGAAGCAAAATGGGAGCACGTTTTTGCAAGGTAAAACAGGAGTGCATTTTTGTGTACTATCCTAATTGGCATGCATGTTGGCAGCCTTGGGATTAGGCTTGGCAGGGTCGGGATTGCTTGGGATGATTTCTATTTTATGGATCAAGCGTGATTGACTTCATTCTACCATTGCATCTAAAAGGTCCATCAACTTCTTGCACATACCCATGAGTTAGATGGTCAGTTAGATACGGTGAGATCAAGTGGATAGATTCAAATTGCTACCTAATGCATTTAAATTTTTTTCGTATGTAATCTATTGTAACACTATATTTTATTATTGTGAATGATACTGTAAATTCCTGAGCAATGATCATTCATTTGCTGTGTGGTTTGTTTTGTTTAGTTTGTATCTTCATTCTCCATTTGTTGCAAACATTATTAGAACTATCTGCTTGAATATCTAAATGGAATTCAAATTCTAATATGGTATCAAATCCTTTATCATGCAGGTTTCATGCTTGTTTCTCCCCATTGAACATTAGAAGTAGCTGGGTTTCCATAGAAGTCCCCTATGATGATTTGTTGGCTCTGGATTTATTCAAAGCAGCAGAGAGGGTGTGACAGAACCTGAGAATATGTTCATGTTGAGAGGAAAATCATGATTCTAACATATTTTGAATATTTTTAGTTTTGCAATGATATTTTGCAGGTTCAACTTCATATGGATTCAATATTATCAGTTCCTCTTCTTACTCCATCCACAAGATACTCAAAATGGAAGTTCAAGGCGATTGCATCTCTAAAGACACAAGGTATCTATGAGGTATCTATTGGACTTGTTAAAGAGTCCTATGAATATGAGAATGAATAGATAAATGATGGTGATAGAGCTTATGGAGAAATATGTGGGACTTTTTCTCCAACATTGCTTATTGAGTTTGCAGAATACACAAAGGATCTCTGGATAGACCTGGATAGAATCTTTGGGAAGAACAATGAGGATTTTTATAGCAATTTGGGGTGCACATTCAGAGCCACAAGAGTTATTTACTTAAAATTATTGGCCTTTACTCTCTCTAAAGAAGTTGTTCAAGATGAAGAAGAAGCAAAATCTTCCTCACTGTCAATTTGAATTAAAGAATGTCTCCTTAGAGTGACTCCTTCTCTTGCTGCTCCAGTTTTGTATGAGATCTTTGATATCTCATCTCCTCACATGGATGATCCAGAAGAACAAATTCAAATCTCTCTTATTGAATAAAGTCTCTCCTTCCATTCTATACAAAAATTCTCAAGTGATTCATCTATTATAAATTCTGGGCATTGTTTACTGGTGATTGCTCCATGAAAGGGAGAGGAATTTGATTTTTCTATCTCTAATGATGTTGTTGGTTTTTAGATAAGTCATTATTTGGATATTTTGGAAATAATATCATATTGTAGGAGTGATCCATTCACTCTCATTGATCTATAGATTCCAACAAATTCCTACATGATTGCATGCACCAATACTTAGGGTTTTGAAGAAGGAGAAATTTGTGCATCTACCATCTCGGTGGAGCACACTCTTGGATCTGATATGGAATTTATTGGATCTGATGTGATATTATTTGGATCTGATATGATATTACTTGGTTCTAGGGTTCAATATCTTTCAATACTTCTTGTAGTTTCTCTCATCAATTTTGGTGTGAAGAAACAAGTACCAAAAATATCTTTCAAAAGTTCTGTTGGGCATTTGATGTCAGTTTCTCTCATGAATTTTCTGATATTATATTTTGTAAATATTTGGATATTTTGGAAATAATTTTAGATTTTAGGAGTGATTCAAACACTCTCATTGATCTTGAGCTTCCAACAAATTCCTACATGATTGCGTGCACTAATATTCAAAATTTTGAAGAAGAGGAAAATTGTGCATCTACCATCTCGGTAGAGAAAAATCTTGGATCTAATATGAAATTTATTGGATCTTATATGATATTATTTGGATATGATATGATATTACTTGTTTCAATATTTTAGGTTCATGATATTTCAGTGCTGCTTGTAGCTGTTCTCATCAATTTTTGTGTGAAGAAACAAGTACCGCAAGTCTCCTTCAAAATTGTTGCTGGGGATTTGATTTCATTCAACACTTTTGGATATGATATGGACTTATTTGGATATTATATGACCTTATTTTTATTTTATATGATATTAATTGGTTCAATATTTCAGGTTCATAAGTTTTCAGTACTTCTTGTAGCTGTTCTCATTAATTTTGGTGTGAAGAAACAAGTACCGCAAGTCTCCTTCAAAATTGTTGTTGGGGATTTGATTTCAATTCACCTTTTTGGATCTGATATGAAACTATTTATATATGATTTATTTTCTAATCTGATAATATTTGGTTCAGGTTTTAAGATTCAAGAGCTTATAGTATTGCTTGGAACATGTTTCATCAATTTTGGTGTGACAAATCAAGCACTGCAAGTCTCCAATTTTGTTGTCGAGGATTCGATGTTAGTTCTCTCTTATGATTTTTCTGATATTATATTTTGTGAAATATTGGTTATTTATGAAGCTATATCAGTTTATGGATCTCAAGAATTTTCTCTCAACATTCCCAAGGCTTCTCTACCTTTGGTCACATGATCATCCCCTCATAGAACTAGTAAAGAGGACATTCTGCATCCGCCTGGACAGTTGCTCCTAACACATGAGGCTGATTTTACCACTCATGGTTTTCTGTTAAAGGCTAACATATATTATATTCTTGAGGTTTCCTCACATGGTTCGAATTCTCAAGAATGTTTTCTCTCTCTTCAGTTGATTTTAGCTACTCTACATGGGTCCAGTTTTCATCGTGCAACTGTTTATATTTTTGATTCAGTTGAGTACATTATTCTTCTTCCAAAGAGGAAAATTACCCTAGACATAAGAATTTGTCTAGATTCATAGGTTCACATACATATATTCGAGATGTTGTTGCACAAAAGAACCAGAATACTGCTTTGTTGTTGCATAGTGCTGCAAATTGTAGCAAAATATTTTGCAAGTTTTTAAACTTGTATTTCTTGATTTCTGCTTATCTTAAGGGAGGGGTTTCCCATGAGACTTTCTTGTGTTTCCTTGGTTGTATTAAGAAATGTTTTTTACTATCTTTTAGATTGTATTTGGGTGATCTATGGTTTGGTTACCAAGGCCCATAGTTTTTCAAGTTAGGATTCAGGGGAGGTGTTAGGATTATTAATCCTCCCTTGACCATACTGTCTATTAGATTATTTATCCTAACTTAGGAACCTTAATTAATTAATTGGGTCCACTAGGGACATTGGGTCCACTTGGCCTAATGGGGCCACATGTACCAATTACTAGAGTGTGGGGAACACTGCTGGAGGTTAATTGCCACTTACTGCATGTGCATGCATTAGTTTGGGTGCCTCCTAGAAAATTCCCTACATTTTAGGATCCACTGGGAGTCCCAACACCAACCTCCTTTAGTTAGTTGGAGTTGGAACTAGTTAGTCTTAGTTATCCCCTAGTTACTTTCAGTTAGTTCACAATTAGTTAACTAGCGATAGTTATGCATGGCTAATGCATGGTTGCATGTGGAGTAGGCATCTTTTCCCACCTACCACACTTAGTTGCACTGAGTTAACTAGCTATCATTGATTGATTGAGTTGTTGGACATTCAGGAGTTGATCTATTGGACTCTGATATTGATTGAGACACCATAATTTAGATGGCCAATTAGATACAGTCAGATCCAGTGGATATATTTGAATTGATACCTAATGCATTCGAATTATTTTCCTATGTAAACTATTGTAACACCAGATTTTATTATTGTCAATGATACTGTAAATTCCCGAGCAATACTCATTTGTTTCCTGTGCAGTTTTTTTTGTTAAGTTTGTATCTTCATTCTCCATTTGTTGAGAACATTATTTGAACTATCTTCTTGAATATATAAATGGAATCCAAATTCTAATAATATTATGTTTCTTTCATTGATGATTTTTCTAAGAAGACATGGATATATTTCTTGAAGAGAAAGGATGAAGTATTCTATAAGTTCAAGGAACTCAAAGCCTTGATCGAGAACCACATAGAGAATAAAATCAAGACCTTTCTCTCAGATAATGGTGGATAATTCACATCAGAATAATTCAAGGAATTATGCAGAGAGTCAAGGATTAAGAGTGAGTTGACCACTCCTTATAATCCACAACATAATGGAGTTGTAGAAAGGAAGAATATAAAAATTATGGAAGCAACAATGGCAATGCTTCATGATTAGGATCTTCCTATGCATCTATGGGTAGAATATGCTAGGGAAGTTATATATGTACAAATTCGTACTTTACATAGAGTACTTGAGAACAAGACACCAAAAGAAGCCTTCTCTGGCAAGAAACTAGAATTCAGCCATATCATAATATTTTGTTTCCCAGTGTACATACAAATTCCAAAAGAGAAGAGGATGAAGTTAGATCCTTCAGGAAAGAAGGGTATATTTGTGGGATATAGTGAAAGATCAACGCCTTACAAAATATATTTCCCAGGATTCAAGAAGGTCGACATCAATAGAGATGTGACATTTAATGAAGACTCAACTTACAACAAATCCAAAAAACAACCGATTGAATACATTAAAGAACGAGAAGTACCCAGGATCTGATATACAACAATGAATGAAGAAAATCCAGAAGAAGATCAAGAAATAGAAGAAACTCCAGAAGAAGATCGAGAAATAGAAGAAACTAAGGAACTTGTAGATCCACCCCATGAGAAGAATTCGTATAAGAGGAAACGAGCATAGGTACAAGAGGCTATCTAAGATGTAGAGAGATATGGCACTCCAGAAGGAACACATAGAGAAAGAAAGAGACCTAGGCCATACTCCAGTTATGTAGCCCTTTTGTGTGACATCATTGATAAAGAACCTTCCAACTATGAGGATGCAACTGAGAATAAAGAATGGAAGGATTCCATGATCGAGGAATACTAGTTGATAATGAAGAATGCTGTCTGGGATAAGGTCCTGAGACCATTAGGGAAGTATGTTGTGACTTCCAAGTGGATCTACAAGATCAAGCATGATGCAAATGGAAGAATAGAGAAACACAAGGTGAGATTTGTGGCACATGGCTTCTCCCATAAGGAAGGGATAGATTAGGAGCAGACTTTTGCACATGTATCCAGATACACTTCCACCAGAACAATACTTTCTCTAGCTGCAGTGATGAAATGGAAGATACACCAGATGGATGTCAAGACAACGTTCTTGAATGGTGTAGTGGAAGAGGAAGTGTATGTGGAGCATCCACTCGGATTTGAGACACATGACATGGAGACTCATGTTTGTAAATTGAATAAGGCCTTATACGATTTAAAATAGGAACCTCTAGGACATGGTACGATAGGTTTGATAGCTTCCTAACTAGTTTGGGATTTACCAAGAGTAAAGCAGATTCCAACCTTTACTACAATGTTGACGAAGGGAACCCAGTGATACTTATATTGTATATAGATGACCTATTTTTGACAGGTAAGAATGGGTTGATTGTTGACACAAAGAGGAATCTTGTTGCCAAGTTCAAGATGAAGGACTTGGGTATGATGCACTACTTTCTAGCCATGGAGGTGTGGCAAAGTGCAGATTGAATATTCCTTCGACAAGGGAAGTATGCAGTGGAGAACCTAAAGAGGTTTAGGATGATGGAATGCAAGACCATGGACACACCTATGGAGTCTAACCTAAAGCTATTGAGTGATGCTTCATCAAAGACGGTTTATGCCATGATGTTTGATGAGATGATTGGATCCTTGATGTACCTGATGAATACGAGACTAGATATTTGCTTTTCTATGAACACATTGAGCCAGTTCCTAACGAATATGAGACATGTTCACCTGATTGCTGCAAAACATATTCTGAGGTGCATGAAGGGTACAATTGATTATGGACTCAAGTATGATGTGAATCAGAAGATTAACCTAGAGGGTTATGTGGATTCAGATGGGCAGGAAGTTCCATTGATATTAAGAGCACTTCGGGGTGTTGCTTTAGTATGGGATAAGGTGTGATCTCTTGGTTTAGCAGGAAGCAGTCCTGCATGGCACTAAGTATAGCTGAAGGAGAGTATGTCACAGATTGTTTTGATAGTTGTGAGGAAGTATGGCTGAGGAATCTACTGTATGATTTGTTTGTTATCCAATTGGATGCTACTTGTATATATTGCGACAACCATAGTTGTGTGAAGTTGTCTGAGAACTTGGTGTTCCATGACAAGTCAAAGCATATAGAGATCAAGTATCACTATATCATGTATATGGTGTAGAGAGGAGAAGTGAAGCTCTAGTATGTTGGAACAGATGAGCAAATATCTGATGTATTGACCAAGCCAGAATCCATATTGAAGTTTGAGTACCTCAGAGAAAATATTGGCATACTTCAGATCGAGGTTCCTTTCAAGCAGAAGTGATGAGTCTGAAAGATGCAAATACACATAAGCCTTTTTGGCATGGTGGTAGGTTGGTCCTCCCATGGTCATTGATGTAATTGTTGGAGTGTTTTCGACATGGTAGTAGGTTGGTCCTCCCATGGTCATTGATATAAGTATTGGAGCCTTTCAGACATGGTGGTAGGTTGGTCATTCCATGGTTGTTGATGTAAGTTCTGGAAATTTTATGACATAGTGGTAGGTTGGTCCTCCCATGGTCATTGATGTAAATGATGAAGATTTTCCTACATTGTGGTAGGTTAGTCCTCCCATGGTCATTGATGTAAATGCTAATCCTTTCCTAGATGGTGGTAGGTTTGTCCTCCCATGACGGTTGATGTAAGTGTTGTGTTATGTGTATATGGGTTGTGCTCCATGTGTTGATGAGATAATATGAAGATGATGAGGTAATAGTAGTGTACACAGGTGTTTCAAGGCATGTAATTAGTCCTGAGATGCTCCTTTAGGTTTTAAAATGGCATATAGTTAGTCCTGTGAGATCCTACAGGTTTTGCAAGAGGCATATAATAAGTCCTGGGATGCACTAATTGATAGCTCGCTCATTGAGATGATGAATACCTACATGGATGCTAGGCCTACATCTAGCATGAAAAATGGTTGTCTCTATAGAACTTCCTATGATGAGTAGATTTGAGAGATAGCAACATTTTCTCGAGATAGCAACAATGATGACGATCATGATCCATATGTGATGATGATCTAGCTTTGATGATGATACAATGATGAAGACTTGTGCTAATGAACTGTGTCAAGAGAATACCTTCCTAGTTAAGAGGGAGTGCTGATGCATTTGTAACTTCACAATGTATTCACATGTATATTTCATATTGTATTTCATTATACCCTAATGAAGATGTTTGTCCCTTCGATCAAGAGAGTCATTAATGTAATTAAGTCATGTAAATTCATTGAGGTTAACCCTCCACTATATGTCAAGTCATTAGACCCCTCATTTGAGTTATATTAGGGTTATTAGACTCTCCTAGAGAAGTCATCCCTATAGGGAAAATGTCAAGTGGAAATTAGGTATAAATAGAGAGTGAGACTCTCTATTTGACACACACACTCACTCATCAATATTGCATGAGAGAGAGAGGAATAGCTCACACAAGTGAGAGAGAGAACAACTTTTGAAGATATTCTTTATTCTTTTGGGTTTTACTTTTTCTATTGGTGCTCATTCTATCTCTAAGGAAGTTGTGTGGTTTTCTCCTTTATGGTTTCCCTGAGGAAATTTTTTTGTGTCTCTTGTCTCTTGTGATTAGTGTTGTGCATGTTATTCTCTCATATAAGATCCTATATCATATTGATTAAACGATAAAAATATAACAAGAGTGTAAGAGGTTTTCAAAGGAAGAGGTCTCTTCTCTATTGTGCAAGTCACTAACTCTATAGGAGGTATGAAGTAAAATTAGAACTCTTCACATTTTCATTGTTCATTAAAATGCTTACTTTATTTTAGCATCCACATAGGAATCAAAATAGCCATTGATGTTGTTAGAGGTGTAAAGAGTACTCAAGAGTGAACTTTTTCATTACACTTTTGGATGGGTCTTCTTCAATTACTTTGGATACTGAAGGAAAATGAAGGGGCATCTATTCTCAACCATACCACTTAGTGATCCTAGATGTGGTGCAAATATAGCTTGAAAACATTAATTGTGGATTATTTTGTTTGACCATTTCAAATGTCAAATTACTAATATTTGCATTAGACTTACATCCTTAAAAAATCTCTAACCCAAAACAACAACCGATACTATACTAATATTTTTGTAGGATACAACAAAACATTGTGTTCCCTTGGCCAACGTTGTCCAATCTACCTCTCTTCTTATATAAAAGTAGGAACTAGAAACCTATGAAATATGGGATTTCTTACCTTTATAATTTGCAATAGAAATGGTAGAATAAGCTCCAACAACCAGTTCCATGTGCTCCTCATGGGATCTCCCACAACCATGTCTCCACTAGGCCAATCAATTCCCCATGGATTACAATTTACTCCTTGTCCCAAGAATCGATTTGAACATGGGTGCAAAGAAATGTCAACAAGAACATGGTCTTCGCCCTTTGCACCAGGGTAATGTCCAGGGGTGAAATTTTACCAATTGACTATCTTTGGGTTTTTTTCGAAAAATAAATTCACTATTTGTTCATTTTTAGTTTGAAATATTGCCTATATTTACATAACATATGTTTTTATCATAATTTTAGTGAAAATGTACACATTTCAGTGTTACTATGTATGTTTCATATTTAATATTCACCTACCTATCTATAAACATGTTTTTTAAATCCAAAATAATCACCTTGAATACTATACTTAAGTATACTATTAGAATCCTTAAAAAATACCATACTTTGCACCCTTATTCTTAATCCTTATGTGTCCATCCATTTTGATGTTTCCAGCTTGAGAAAATTCATGACCAAAATACTTTCACATCATATGCTTTCTAAAACACAATTGAAATTCTTAAAAAATATTGACATATATATGACATGAGATGCACCAAAATGGCACATTTTAATAGTACATGACCTAGGTATAACTATTATCACCATAAATTATATGTTTTATCTCAAAGATCCCTCTCTTTATATCAATCTCAACTATAACATGGACAATCATCCTTATGCATTCCTCCTTGAATGAGCTATCAATAATTATTGTCTTTCCAGTTTGTTACCAATTGAATATGTACCCTCTGTTGACCATAAATTAATAGAGAGGTTTTAAATTTTTACCCATATCAGCAATATTATTACCACCTCATCCTTGGAATCAAAATATAGGTTCTATCGTTTGAGGTTTAGTTTTAACCTTGACCCTAAAACCATCATCCTTTGATAATCTTGTGGGTGTCTTCCTTTGACTAAAAAATGAAAACAATATAACCACAAGCACGTACATGGATGATGGTTTTATAAGATAGCATAGAGAACGCTATATTATGGACCTATTCCTTAAGGAGATTCAATAGGAACTTCTCCACAATGGTATTACTTGAAAAATCCAAAACCTATTAACCTCAATATCCTCCCTCACCACCTTAGTATCCTTGTATTTTCTCATCCTAAGCATATTCCTAGGTTTTTGTTTAGGTGGCATTTTTTCTGTAGAATTTGACACACCTACACCTCCTCTTCTCAAAGTTTCAAAATCCATTTCTCTACCAAACAAATGCTACCTTCATAACCCCAACCCTTCATAGTGTCTTCATAATTCTTATCAAAATTATTGTCTATAAACTTATGATTATGTAAGCTATATGTCTCATCCCCTTTTCTCTAAAAAAGTATTGGAAACTTGAAAAACAATGAATATCACATGGAATTTATGGATCAAATCCAAAGTGATTAGCTCTGACCTTGGGTGAAGGAAAATACATCTTCACCACCTCGGTATATGCTTTTCCATAACTAAGGTCAATATGATAGGATAACCTTGCCACCTTGGCATGGTGATTAACTTCACATAAAGAGTTTTGAAAATTATCTGCATGTGAGCTTTATAGATCATTAAATCTATTAAATGAAAATCACCCAAATCCCATTAGCACTATATGTTTGGAATCAATCAATTGTGATGAAAATTAAAGTTCCAAAAGTATCTCATGGGACCCTAAACCGAAATGATAAAAAACATTTATGCTCTATTGAGTCATCAGAATAATCCACTAATTGGACATTGTGATCTTCATTGGTTAGGGTTTCCATTGTTAGAACCCTATCGTTAGCCTTCAAAAAATTTTATAGTTTGAGAACTCAATTTGGACACCATCAATATCATTTACTTATGCACATACAATTTTCACATTAAATTTATTCATATTGCCTACTACTTAATCTTGATAAGTATTCTTTAATATAATACATGCGTGTTTAGATGCTTTTGTGACATAAATACTTGAAAATATCGGTTCATCAAATGGCCTATTTATGAGAGAAAGTGATTCATTATATTTCTATATAATTTATTTTAAGGATTGTTTTCCATTATCATCCAATACATTTTATTCTTGATTAGAAGGAAAACCATAGCTTCTACTCAGAAGAGTCTATAAATCTTTAGTGATAAATATGGGTTGTATTGTTTTAGTGCAATAGAAATAATTTGTGCCAATAGATTTCTAAAACATAATATTGCTAATCTAAATTCTAAAATGAGAAAGAAAAGAATTCATGATGGAAAATCACTACAACTTATCCCTCTCCAAATCGACACAAAAACACCTATCCTCAAAACAAGACTTAAGCCCACACATACATGCATAATAGAGACATAATTTTTAATCTCTGAAAATATAATTTTAACCTAAAAATGTCTATCCATTGAACAATTTTTTTTGGTACTAAAATAATCCTATATTAAACCCTTATGAAAAACTTTCTCTTTTTTTCCCATTTACAACCTTTACAATACATTTCCAATATTTTTAATTTATCAAATTCAAAATTCTCTCTCTCTCTCTCTGTCTCTCTCTCTCTCTCTCTCTCTCTCTCTATGTATATATATAAATTCACACACCAAAAATATTTTTTTAAATAATAACCAATCATATATATTTTAATGATAACCACTACAAATAATAACCACACATTAAACCGAAATATATAATAACTACTACAAACAAATGAACTGCACTTGGATAAATGTAATTGGGCAAACAATATTCTATTTTCCTAATTGATTAGTAGAAATTCATTATTGCATTCTTATTATATCGTCTCAAGAGTTAGTTGCATATACGACTCAAAATAGTAAGTGTTATCTATGAAACTAGTTTGCATAAATGGATTGGCTTAGCAAGTTGTAAGATCCTTTATCTATCGAGTTTTTATCACAGATTTTTTTACCATAAAACACTTTGTTTTGTGCATATATATTTAATAATTTTGTTTATATTTATTAAATATATTTAAAAAAAACTAAGTTGAAAAATTTAAGGATGCTATAAAATAATAAAAATGTCAATTATTTACCATAAAATGGTATTTCATTACACGGTAAAATAGTTTTTGTTTTGTGCATATATACTAAATTTAAAAAAAAAGGAAGTTCCAAAATTTAAGGGTTCCATAAACCAATAAAAAATCCATTGTCCATCCACTTTTTATGGAAATTATGTACTGTAAAATTGTACTACATAACACAATGAAGTAGTTTTTAATTTGTGTGTGTCTCTCTCTCTCTCTCTCTCTCTCTCTCTATATATATATATATATATACTAAATATATTTTAAAAACTAACTTGAAAAATTAAAGGATTGTATAAACGAATAAAAAAACCACTTTCCATCCAGTTTTCATGGTAGTTCTTTACCATAAAATTTTCATGGTAGTTTTTTACTATAAAATTGTACTTCCTAATACCTTGAAGTAGTTTTTGTTTTTTGCATATATATATATATATATATANTGAAAAGGTTAAGGGTTGCATATACTAATAAAAATTCCATTGTATGGAAGTTATTTGTAGTGCATAATATAGTGAGGTAGTTTTTGTTCCGTATATCTTCTAAACATAATTAAGAAAATATATAGTTAGAAAATTTAACTGTTTCATAAACTAATAAAAAATTCATTCTCCCTCCGCGTGAGAACACCATGAAGTTGTTTTTGTTTTGTGCATATATACTATTTGTTTTTAAATAAGATACAAAATTTAAAGGTTGCATAAGCTAATAAAAAAAATCATTGTCCATCGAGTTTTCATGGGATTGTTTTTACACTAAAAGTGTCTTGCATAGCATAACAAGGTGAATTAGTTGTTGTTTTATACTGCATAGCATAACATGGTGAAGTAATTTTTATTTTGTGCATATATAGTAAATATATATTATTTTAAAAGTAAGTTTTAGATGGAACCTTAGAAAAATTAGATGCAACTTGTATTGCATAGCATAACACATGGTATCAAAGTGAAGTAATTTTTGTTTTTGTGCATATATATTCGAAATATATTAAAAAAAAACTAAGTTTTCAATGGCACTATAGAAATAATAGATGGTAGTGGCCTGAGAGAAGGAAGTTTACAAATTGATGGAAGCCCATGGATTTTATGATGTTGGATTAAAATTTATCATTTTTAATATGTATATATTATTCAAATTAATAAAAATGATTGGGTCTCTTTTTAATTTTATAAGAAAAAATGTATTGTGAATTACAAAAAAAAGGGTAAACAAAGAATGAGCTAGCTACTCAAGCACTCAAAGAGTCAAAGAATGAAAAATAAATCCAAATCTTAACTTGTTCGACACAACTAAACTGGTTTTCAAAACCAAATGTGACTAGATACAAATCCCATAACCTTCTATTCAGCTTACCATAATGTATAGAAAACTAGGATGCAAAAGCATGAATAATTCATATTTCAATTAAAAAATTATATTATTAATCCCAACAACACAAGATAAGGTAATAAAATTAAGTGAAAAAAATATCCAAAGTCAAGCAAATTACTCACAACTAACCATTGAAATTGAAAAACACCTGACCCTTTTTCCTCGAGAAGAGGCCCTTTTGTCAATATAATTAGCTACCTAGCAGTCATCACTATATCTGTATCAAACATGATAATAAGTAGAGTTTTAATATTTCTAACATTACTCTCTCTTGCATAACTAGTAATATGTAACTATAACCCTAAACAATTTAAAACTGCAGAAAAAAAAAGTGTCATAAACAACAAGTAGATTTTACTTTACCACTAGGCGAAGACCGATTTGTGAATAGAAAGAAAAAATATGATACATTTGGGATGATGAATATGATATTTTAGCCAAAAATATCATTTGGTTGATCTAATGAAGACATGTAAAATTTATAAAAATTTATAGAAATTGGGTGGTTTTGGCATGAAGAAAGGTAAAAATAAGTTATATAAATTTATAGAAAATTGGAGGGTTTTTGGGGCGAAGAAAGGTAAAAATTTGGGTCAAAGGTAAAAATATGGAGGGATAAATAAGTGTTGGAAGTTTCAAGTACTAAAAATAGGGGACGACAGAAGAATTAAATATGAATTTTACTCGAAATCAAGGGCAAAGGGAGGATTTTATGTAACTTTGGGAGGGATAAATCATTATTTTATTTACTCCCTCATTAATGGGGGAAGGGATATGTGTATTTTAATTATTATTTGTTTAATAAATATTGGACCAATGTATTAAAATTTAAAAATAACTTTTCATATTAAAATTTTCCAATTAAATTTTTCTAACTCCCTTAATTTTGCCCCTAAAAGTTTCCCTGGTTTTCCTTTCCCATAGGCGGATGAGATGTGGTTTTGGACCCATATTATGGGATTTTCCTGAACTTTGGATGTAGTATTCAGTCAAGGAGACAAAACACATATTTAAGGGCTTACAACCAGGGTCTCTCAACATCATTAATTCACATGACATGTAAAAGATCGTTAAGAATAATTCACATGGTGTCATCGCTTAGCTCCATTTCATTCAGATGCAACCATCAGTAGTAACCAATAATACCTTGGATCTAAAACAAATTTTGGATCGATATGCATGTGTCTTTATTGAACTAGATGGATTGCCACCTTCAAGACCAAAGGACTTTCATATTTCGCTCCTTCCTAGAAGTGCCACTCCCAACATTAGGCCTATCGCTACCCAGTTCACCAAAAGATAGATATTGATATGCTCGTTCAAGGCTTATTGAAGCAATGTATTATTTTCCCTAGTACGAGTTCCTTTTCTTCACCAATTCCTCTTGTCCGGAAAAAAGATGGGTCACGGTGCCTCTGCATTGACTTTCAAGAACTTAATTGCATCATAATCAAGGATATATTTCCAATTCCTGTTGTTGATGAACTTCATGGTGCTCATTTTTTCTCCAAGTTGGATCTTCATTAAGGGTATCACCAAATTCGGGTTCATGAGGATGATATCCCTAAAACAAATTTCCACACACATGATGTCCACTATGACTTTTTGGTCATGCCCTTTGGACTCACTAATTCTCCTTCCACATTTGAGGCATTGATTAATAAAATATTATTTCCCTACTTATGGAACTTCATTATGGTCTTCTTTGTTGATATCCTCATCTATAGTAAAACATGCGCTAAGCATATCAAGCATCTAGATATTGTACTGCAAATTTTATGTGATCATCATCTGCATGGCAAATAGTATAAATGTTCTTTTGGGTTGGAGGAAGTAGAGTATCTCGAGCATATTGTTTCAGAACAAGGGGTTCATCTGGATCTTTCCAAAATAGATACCATGAAAAATTGGTCACATCCTCAAATACTCAATATCCTTCGTGGTTTTTTGGGTCGGATTGGATACTACCGCATGTTTGTCAAGGACTATGGGAAGATTAAAACTCAATTAATAGCTCTATTAAAAAATGATTCTTTTACATGGGCACATGTTGTTGAGTGTGCATTTGAAAAATTGAGACAAGCTATGTGTACCACACTTGTTCTAGCTATGTACAACTTTTCCAATCCCTTCACTATTGAGAGTGATGTTTTGGATAATGGACTTGGTATTGTTCTCCTTCAAGATAAACATCCCATTTTGTTCATCAGCAAATCCTTTTTCGGTAATAATTTAGCCACCTCCACATATGTGAAGGAAATGATATTTATTTTGCATGCAGTACAAAATGGCAGCCATACCTAGTAGGGAATCATTTTTGCATTAAGACTGATCACCAGAGACTGAAATATTTTTTTGGAACAATGGGTTTCATCCCCAACATAACAAAAATGGGTTATAAAACTCATGGTTTATGACTATGATATCACTTACAAAAGGGAAAGGACAATATTGTGGCAGATGCTCTTTCTCACACATTTGATGACCACGTTTATCTTTGAATTATTTCTATGCATATTCCAAATTGGTTGCAACTTGTTCAAAAAATTTATGTCAATGAATCTTGATTATATGAAAACATCCAATGGTTGGATAGAAATCCTTATGTTGTATCGCATTACTCTTGGGATGGTGCTTCTCTGAGATACAAGGGTCGTCTGAAGGTTCCCTAGAGCACAATATCCAATAGGTTGTCTTCTATGAACTCCATGCTTCTCCATCGGCAGGGCACTCTGTGTTCCTAAAAATGTATGAGCGGGAATGATGTAACTTGTTTTGGAAGGTAATGAAAAATACAATTCAACATATGGTGGTTAAAAGTAATACCCACCAGTTCCATGAGGGTGAAATGACACTCCTTCTTGGATTGCTCAAACGATTTCCCATCTCTACCCGGATTTTGACAAATAGTGTGATGGATTTCATTGAATGGATCCCTCAATCTAGAGGGAAGAAAGTGATCTTGGTTGTGGTTGATTGCCTCTTCAAATATAGTCATTTTTGTGCTATCATCCATCAGTAAATTTCCTTCTCAGTTGCACAAATTTTCATGGACCATATATTCCATCTTCATGGAATCTATTCTTCCATTATCTCAGATCGTGATGCAACTTTCGAAAGTCATTTTTGGATAGAACTATTTCACCACACTCACACCAAACTGAAGATGATTTCAGAGTATCACCCACAAATAGATGGTCAGGGTGAAGTTATTAACAAATGTTTCGAAACTTATCATCGTTGATTCACCATTGAACAACAACATCAACGGGAAATGTGGCTCCCTCTCGTTAAATGGTTGTACAATACCTCCTATCACACTTCATCTAAAATGACTCTATATGAAGCAGTTTATGGTTAGTCACCACAAGTGATCCTTCCATACACCTCTGACAATTCACTAGTTCAGGAAGTTGACCCAGTTCTCTCGAACCAAGATTAGATTCTTCACAGTTTGTACGACAATATTCACATGGAAAGAAATTGAATGAAACAACAACCCCATAAACATCATTCTGAGCACACTTTTCAAGTCAGTGATATGGTTTTTGTTTCTCTACAACCTTACAAGAAATCATCCCTGAAACTCAAAGGGTGTCATAAGATGTCTCCAAATTTCTATGAGCCATATAAGGTTCTTTAGAAGATTAGGTTTGTTACTTATAAATTGTAACCTCCTCCTTCTTCTCCCATTCACCCAGAATTTCATGTCTATTGTCTTAAGAAAGTTATTTGCACCAACATCAGAGCCCAAGATTGAAGCATCTCATTCGAAAAGTGTGACACAAAATGTCAAGGGATTAAACAAAATTGAAACACTATAAATTGTCATGTCCATTGATTACTTATTATATCTAGAACCTTTAGGCTATCAAGCAAAGGTATGGTATCATTAGATAGTAGTGGTCCATTGAGTCTAGCAGTGCTGAGATTGAAGTATTTAAGAGTGATTAAGTCAAGTTGGATATAAGTGTCATTTCCAAGGGAGTGATCCCAAAAGCATGAACAACTCATACTAATGTATTGTGTGTTTGTCAAAAGCGTCTTCATAGGAATAATAGAACCAGAAAGATTATTCTTGTGAAAATCTAAGCTTTTTAAACATGGAAGATTCTTTAAAATTGTTGGAATTTCTCCCCAGATTATGTTTGATGACAAAATGGGATACATTAAATGTTACAAATTTGTCAAAGTAATTGACACCCATCCATAAAATAGAAATTTGGTTCAAATCTAGGTTCTGAGGAGAGCTCATTCCACTTCTTCTATTAATTTTTAGAGGAGTTTAAATCCAAGATTAAGAATGAAATTTGGTTTAGTTAAAGGTTTGGAGACACATTTTCACATCTATATTTTCCATGCAATATCTATTATGGGGCAGTTGATTGTACTTGTGTTCTTTTATATACATTAGACTTGTTAATTGTGTCCAGGTTCAAGCAAAAACAACAATAGACAAAAAATTTTTGCATTATTTAAGTTGATGATAAATTGAGCACCCCTATCTTGTTGATGCAATAAGTTTCCATTCAAATGTATTTTTTCTACCATGGTACTTATAAACAATAAATGAATATTCCCAGTTTAACAAACTCCAGGAAAATCAATCCAAGTGCCAGAACCAAGGCCCCATGTTTGACTCCAAGGTGGAGTTATAGATGGAATATGTTCAAAAATCATGCATAAATCATCATTGAACATGGAATTCAGACCACCAATAACAATAGATTGTTCCTTCTCTATTTCAACAATATGATTATTCCAATATGTATCTAGCAATACAATTGTGTTTGTAAAACCAAACATTGAGGAACTGTTTTCATCTCCACAACTATCATAAGAGTTGAGGAAAGATATAAGGATGACTAAACACAAAGTGGAAATGAGAAACATATATGCTAAGCAGACTAGGGGCTTTGCAATGAGATAATTTTGATGCAAAGACAATAAAATAAAAAGCAATAGTTTTTCCACCAATCATCTTTGATAACTATGTGAAAGTAAGGAAGTAAAGGTAAATAACTATATCTTTTCAATTAACAGAGTAAAGCGGTGGTCTTACTGATTGTTGTTTAGGTAAGGTTTTGGTCATACTAATTTTTTTCCAAGTAAGTTCTTGGTCATAGCTTTTGATCAAAAGGAAGACATTTTAGGTTTATCGTGTCTATATTTAGGTGGTTGAGGCAATTGAAGCATCTATCCAAACTTGAGTGTTTTTTTCTTTAAGCCCAATTTGATGATTTTTTTTAAGATAAAAAGCAAATAACCAAAGGACTATTGAGTGAAATTTATGGTGAATCAATAAAATGAACCCTATAAAATTTTAATTCAAATGAAAAAACGTGGTCAAAAAGGCCTTTTTAAATGGTTGATAAACATTGACAAATTGCTAATTTCTACCATACTTGCTTATGTACTGCTAGTGATAATGTTAAAACCAATCCTTGTTTGATGGCCCATTGACTGATTTTTGAGTTGTTGTTTTCATACGAAATGAAATCGGTTAAACTTGCAGATGCATTTGAAGAAAAATAGAGTTTTGTTCATATAGGAATTAACTATACATGTGATGGAAAGCATAGTTTCCATGAGACAAATCAACGTTGTTAAAAAAAAGTATAGTTCAAGAAAGCGTTAGAAAAATCGACATTGAAAAAATAACTATAATGTAACATAGTTCAAAATAACCGATAATCAAGCCTTCCATTTCATCTAAAAACGTTTCATAGATATTATATTATGGGCATATGGGAATCATATCACACAAGGAACACATATTTTTTGTTTTTTTTCTTGGCAGATCTCACACAGATCATTTCCATAAATTATCAGGTCACCTTAGAAAACCTCAAGTATTGAAAAGAACAACTTCTAAGTTGTAAGATTTGTTTAAATATAGTCTTTTGGGCTATATACAGAAGAAGTATTTAGTAGATAATTTTCAAATAACATGATTTTTTTCAATAGATCAAGAAACAAAGCATAGTATTCCATTGAAAAAGTATATGATAATAATACCAACAAGAGATGGCATATAGAAACTATTACAGACCTATTGTTGCCTTTCACACACCTGGGTCACGTGGAAGCAATCTTCAAGCTACTAGGTGTCTCCTTGGGGGCAAGTCTCGAGTCAAGGCTATCACCTTGTTCTTAACTCCTTCGTTTAGGCTCAAATCCTAACGATGCCAAGGGGGGTAGACCATATTAAGTTAGTAAGGAAAAATTATTTAGTATGGTGATGTTAAATTGAATGAATTACTTAGGAGTTTGAAATTTAACCATAAGCAACCATAGATGACAAGATACAAAATGAGCGCACGGAAGCACAATGCTGAGACACAATATATATATATATATATATATATATATATATATAGAAAGAAAATAGCCAGTTCCTTAAAATGGAGTCAAAAGATAATCAATGTACTTGCATGTGCTTGGAGTGAATGTTTTGCGATTGCCTCTTGGTGTGTTTTAAGTTAATGTGAAATATGAGTTGATTAAAATTAGGCGAAGGGGTGGCCTCCTGATATACCTGAGAGTACTTAGAGTATGTCCAAAACTAAAAATTCATGGATACCCACAAGGAATATCTGGGCTGAATGGAGTCTCTAATCCTATTGTTCATAATGCACCCATAGGTGTAACAGAGATTGGCGCCCCAAGGTCACTTTTCAGGAGTTCCCGCTTCCTTTGAGTATTTTTATACCGTAATGGTTTGATCGAGGTGTTGGATTTTCACCTGATGGTTTGTCAATTTGGGAGAGTGAATCCTAATTATTCTAGTCACTCAAATGATTTTGATGCAGCTTGATTGATTAGATGAACTGCATCCAAGTGCAGAGCATACACACCGGAGTCTTGTCAATTTTAGTAAATTTTAAGATACGTGTTCTTGTTAAAAAGAAAATCCCCCAGGAACCTCTTTCGATCCAAGTGAATCTCAATTGAGGAATGAAGGAGGGATTAATTTTATTATAGCTGATGAAACAGTTGATGAAAAAAGAAAACAAAGATACACAATGCCGATTTTCTAATTAGTCCTACCACGCATCTCTTTCCCCTTTCGAGTCAATCGGGAAGTCGTGGGATAAGTATTAAAATTACTTTGAAACCTCAGATATGGAATATGGAAATTATTATAAATAAATGTATACTACCCTATAGATTAGAACTATGCTAGATTAAAAAACAATAAATGAAAAGAAAAGAAAAAAAAACACGGAGGCAAATCTCCCCAGGGGGGATGGTGAATAGGCTTGAAATAGCCTAATCGAAAAGATATTTTATTTTTATTAGCAGCGATTTACAATATCAAAAAATTGAAATTGATGCACTTTGGTCCTTGTTATCTGGGATCCAAAGGCTTACAACAAGCTTGTAACAAGATAGAATTAAAACACAACAGCGGGGGAAGCTTCTGGGAAGCTCTGTTTCGTCCAAGAGTAAGAAATTGGGTAGAGTATCCTTCTCTTTTTTGTTAGACCTGATAAAAAATTTGAGAAATTAAAATCAAATGTTCCCAAAAACACTTTAAAAGTTCTCTGACTCACCACCCTAGTTACCGAAAAAAAACTAAGTAAAAAAATGTTAAGTTGGGGTAATCTAGTTTTGCAAAAAAAAGGAACCAAGGAAAGCAAGCTTTCCTTGGGATATTGGCTTACTGTTTGGGCAGCCAATGAGATGTGCACATTTATTGCAGAATATGAAAATTCAAAGTATGGAAAAGGAAACTACCTTAAAAGCAAGCTACAAATTTTCTTTAAAATGCTTGCAAAAAAGAGGATAATTTCAGCTAGATCTCTTAAAATGTGAATTTATACGCAAAATGGAACTGATATCCAAAATTAAGAAAGGGTCTTACTAACTAGATCTATATGTAATTTTCTTTGTGACACATATCTAAACAATACGATTCTTTAAAAGTAACCAATTTGAAGAGAAATTAAGATTTTGAAGGAGGAAGAGAGAGAAAGAGTGTTGGAATCCTGGGAATGTTGGGCTTTGGAGTTTGCTTTGGAAGAACTCTGAGGAACTATGTCATTTAGAATATATTGAAGATGAGGAAGATGCAAACTAGCTCAACTTCTTCTACAAGTGATATCACCTGCAACTTAGAAATCCTTGCACAAACAGATATTTAAAACATAGGTGCTGCTGGAAGAGATAATTGGAAAGCATGCAATTAAACTTAAAATACATACAACTCCAATAGATATGAAACAAGCAGCAGTAAGAGCATAACTCAAACTAGAATAAAATATTACCTTAACAGGAGGGAGCTCTCTCCATCAAGTCCAACAATTAACCAACAAAAGCAGTGACAAATAACACAGATTATACCTCATAAGCATTTGACAATCACCATCCACACATGAAGAGCATTACACCATAGATCTTGCCTCCAATGTTTCTTTATTGTAGAATAATAAACAATACAATATAAGAGCAACAACACCTCAATCCCAGTTTTAACTAGCTTGTAAGAGGCTGCTTGTGCTTTGATTTATACAAAAACCAGGAGATGCATCCCAGGGGGGGCGCAAATACCAAGGAGAAAGATCAAATCAGCTGATGGAGAGTCAATCAATGCAGATCTGAAGCTGAACTGAGTCTACTTGTCAATCAGGGGCATGATTGAGCTGACACATCAACCCATAAACTAACACATCAGTCCACAAAGCTTCCAAGAGAGACCACATGTGTGGAGGAGAGAGAGAGGGTGCAATTCCCCATAAAGGCTGCTGAAGATCAACTCTGGATATGATTTGATCACCTCCTTCAATCAAGGATTTATCTGATCGAGTGAATATGGTTTATATTTGAATGATTTCAATCAAATTGGATGAGAATCCATTGATCTATAATTTTGGATTTGCTCCATTATTCACCAATTTATTAATTAAAATAATCAATAAATGATTTTTTGGGGCTTTCTAACCTGAGTGATGAAAAATCACTCAGAACTAGGAAATAGTGGGTCCATGGGTTTACATGGTGCTCTGAGCTTGAAAATGAGCACCTACATGACTGGAACTGATTATTGGCCCACTTTTATTAAAAAATCAATTTTTCCAATTAAACTATTAAAAAATAGCCTAAGGTTTGGAAAAATTAAATTTTAATAAAAAACAGTGGAAAAACTAAAAAATTGAAAAATTCAAAAATTGAAAAAACCTAGGGGGACTTAGACATGTTCATATGACTCGAACATGATGCCTAGCATGTTTATACATTGACACATAGACTCTAATAACCTCAATAGGCCTAAATGCCAAGCCGACCACCCCAACTTTGGAGGTATGGAGTGAAAAACTCAGAAATTATCAGTTGTTTATTCAACAACCAATAATAACCAAGGGAAAAAACACCCTGGGCTGATCGGATTGACAAATAAAGTATAAGAGACCAAGTTTTTTACAGACACTATCATGCTAGAACATTTATTAAAATTCCCCCATGGGGTATGAACATGTGATATAGTACAACAAGGCTTCCCAGAAGCAAGACTGAAGGTCTTCTGTGTTGATGTATATGTAACTTCGGAATGTATTCTTCTATATATTTCATATATTGTAACCCGATGTTTATTCCGGGATGTTTATATTATGTATTTGAGTCA
>LPNX011072713.1:275718-368512 GCA_001517045.1 Pseudotsuga menziesii
CTGGGAGATCCTATAGGTTGGGCTGTGTGCTCGTAATCAGTCATGGGATGCTCTTGCGAGGTTTTGCCATGACCACATGTAATCAGCCCTGGGAGATCCTATAGGTTGGGTTGTGTGCCCGTAATCAGTCCTAGGATGCTCTTGCGAGGTTTTGTGGTGAGACCACATGTAATCAGCCCTGGGAGATCCTATAGGTTGGGATGTGTGCCCGTAATCAGTCTTGGGATGCTCTTGCGAGGTTTTGTGGTGAGGTCACATGCAATCAGCCCTGGGAGATCCTATAGGTTGGACTGTGTGCCCGTAATTAGTCCTGGGATGCTCTTTCGAGGTTTTGTGATGCACGTAATAAGTCCTGAGGATTCTCCAGTATGGCCAGTGATGATGAAGACCTGCAGGTGGTGGGCCTACATCCAGCATGAAATAGGGCTGGCTCTGTAGAACTTCCTATGACGAGATAGTACACACTTGATGATGACCAGTGGAGATCCAGATCGAGCTATGATCCAGATCCAGTTATGATGACTTCGAGAGATCCAGCAGTGATGATCAAGATCGAGTGATGATCCAGATCCAGATCGAGTGATGATCCAGATCCTGTCCAGAGAGATGATACAGATCGAGTGATGATCCAGATCCAGTCCAGTGATGATGATCCAGATCGAGTGATGATCTAGATCCTGTGATGATGTCCTATGATGATCCAGATCGAGAGATGATCCAGATCCAGATGACTTGAAAACGAAGATGACTTGATGACAGAGATGACTTGAAGACGAACATGATCCAGTGATACAGAGAAGAAGACCAGTGCTGAAAATTGTGTCGAAAGAATACCTTCCTAGTTAAGAGGGAGTGTTGATGTATATGTAACTTCGGAATGTATTCTTCTATATATTTCATATATTGTAACCCGATTTTTATTCCGGGATGTTTCTATTATGTATTTGAGTCATGTGGTCATGCACCGATGTTCCGATCGGGAGGATTATAATGTAAAGAAGTCATATCAAGTCATTGGGTAAGTCCCCACTATTTAAGGGCACTTGGGTTATTATACACTAATTAAGGTGTAGGCTCGAGTAGTAATTATTAGATTGAGTGCACTTCAAGTCAACGGAAGAATATAAATAGAGAGTGAGAGTCTCTCTATTTATCACTTGTGACTTAGCTCTCTTGCTCTCTCAAGTGTGGCGCACTTTTGGAGAAGAAAAATCTTGGGCTTGACAGAAGACAGAAGGCTGCTGTTGTGAAGGGAGGTCATCTTACTGTTTTGGGATCACATCTTGTGGTGATACTATCTTAGAGGAAGTTGAGGGGTTTTCTCCATTTATGGTTTCCCCTCCTAAAATATTTGTGTCTCTTGTCTCTTGTGATGTGCTTATGTGATTGCTGTGCTTGTTATTCTCTCAGTGAAAAGATCTTATCATAATGCTAGCTTAAATGTTGAAAAACTAACATTCTGAAGTCCGAAGAAGTTATCCTTGTCTGGTTCACCAGGCTCACTTGATCAAAAACCACTAAGTATAACTTAGGTGGTAACATTCTAGCTCCAACTGCAGGACGTGTGCTCGATATGGTTTTTAAGGCAAGGAGAGGATACAAGAACACCATAATCTCTGGTTTATATACCCTGTAATAACATCTCATTTTGACAAGAAAACCTCAGTAGCACAAGCTTTATATAAAAACCAAATGAAGCATTAAGCTGATTTATTTAAAGAAAAGAAATGTAATTGACTAATGAAAAAAAACTTTTTATTATGGATAAGTACAAAACATAAATGCAGAAAGTAAATGCTCTTTTTTAGGAGCTTATTTTCCTACTCTAAGCATGATATAAAATGATAGGTGTAATAAAAAATCCAATGTAACCACCTAAGCATTTTATTAACATAAAAAAAAATGTCCTTGTCTTGGGTTACCAGCCAAAGTAAGGATACCTTATTCAGAAAATGCAAACCCTCCTGATGATTAAGAATGGGTGGGATGGATGGGAGATCATAGGAATGCATAATATCATCAAAATTCCTCCCAAACTGGTAATTGCTTATGCAGGCTACTTCTATCCATGACTAGACAGGGTTGATATACAAACCAGAGTTATGAGGCAGATTGAATACACCATCATACTGATCATCGAGGCTTATCGGATGATAATTCCCTGTATAAGCCCCAAGTGGCTGCAGATCATGAGGAGACTCTATATGTGAAGATGATAGTTGAGACTGATATTCTACTAACTGCATCACCTCTGTCTTTTCACAACACTGCTTCTCCATGTCTTCATTATTGATACCTTTGTGCAGCTCTGCATGATATGACTATGAATGATCATATAAGAGTTTTGAATGCTCCTCTTCCATTCTAGGATTTTCCCAGGTCTCCAGATCCATGTTCTCTCCTTCAGATATGCCATAGATAGAAAAATTAACAAAACCATCAAAATTTTCTGGTTCATTATTTTCCTCTTTATTCATGTCACATACTGTATTTTCCATGAATGTCTAGGACTCCTCATCAACATCTTTGTCGAAGATAAGGGAGTCTTCATCATATGTATCATGCTCTAAGTTATACATGTCCTCATTTTCATACTCATTTTCTTCACAGAAAAGGTCACAAGGCAGTAAACCTTCCAGACTGTCATTGTTATATGGAGAACACATAGGAGTCCCATCATGTAAATTACAGTTTTCATCATAAGTTTTACTATAAGATTCCGAAATGGTTTCATCCTTAGGCTTGCACTGTTTAGCTGGTGACAAAGGGTAGGCGTGGCCTACCATGTATACATGATCAGGCTTTCCTAATGTTGTTTCCTGATTACTGAACTCAGCCATTCTATGTTCTATATCCTGGTTTTCTATATAGAAAGTGCTTTCTTGGTGGAATTGATCACAAGGTCTACACCATGGAATGACTTCTTCTACCAGGTTAGTTGAGTCTAGATGGTTTGGAATCCTAGGTTCTTGCTGGGGAGCTTTCTTTTGATACACCTGATTCTATTTAGGCTGAAAGTTCCCAGGTCCATTATTTCTTTCCATTGTGATTATTTTGTTCTGAATATGACTCAGTTGTGCAGACTGAATTGCCATGATTTGGTTTTAACTAGTAACCAATTCTTTTATCATGTTAGTTACCTATTCCATGTGGTCTTTGGAGGTTTCCTTTTCCTCTAATTCAACGACTTTTACCTTCTCTTTGTTGTATGGAGTGTTTCCCCTAGTGTAACCTAGAATGTTGGATTTTCCTGAAGATTGCATATTCTTTTCTATTTTCTCGGCCAATTCATGAGCAGTTTTTAGATCAGCCGCCTCTTTGTCCTTTAGGTGGTACCTCAAATCACGAGTGAAAGATTCAATGTAAGATATGAGGATGGAGGCATTCCTTGTATTGATTTCTCTATGGAGGTTCGCAACCGCACGCCTGAACTTAGTGTTAAATTCTTCCATGGTTTCATTCTCCATCTTCTTTATGTTATGAAGGGCAGCAAGCAGATGTCTTGGTTCTTTCTTTTCCCCCCATTTCTTCTTAAAACCCTCTCGAAATTCACTAAGAGTTTTATATGAATCATCATCTAGGTCGAAGTACCATTCTTCAACATCATCTAATAAGGATAACGAAAAGAGCTTCATTTTGACATCATCATGGTCATGGGCAACATCATTGCAATAACTGGCCAGGTGCTTTTCAAACTTTAGAAGGTGAGACTTGGCAGTGATGGAATTATTGCCCTGAAATATGGGGAGCTTCTTGATAGCATCTATTGGAATGGCATGGGGAGCACCTTCTATCTGAGAAAAGTCAAGGGGTTTGAACAATTCAGTCATTTCTTGAGATTGGAAGGTATGACTCTCTACAAATATGTGATGGATATCTGAGAGGGATTCATCTCCTAAATTTTTAAGTTTTCTATGAGAAGTCTGCCTATTTGATCTTTCCCTGATAAACCTTTCGGGATCAGGGAGAGGATTGAATAATTTTCGGCGATTTCTTCAGATAGAAATTCTTGAAGGGATGTTAGACAGTGGAGTCACCAGATGGACCGAGTTTTAATTTTTTATTTGTTTAAGACATGATCAATCAATTTTTATCTTTTTAGTTGTTTAGAAAAAAGTTAAGCTAAGTTGTACTCGGGAATAAAAAATATTTATCCCCGGAAATGCGCCAAAAAGTGTTGTCACCTTTCACACACCTGGGTCACGTGGCAGAAATATTCAAGCCACTCAGTGTGTCCTTGGGGGAAGTCTTGAGTCAAGGTTGTCACCTTGTTCTTGACTCCTCCGTTTAGGCTCAACTCCTAACGAAGCCAAGTGGGGTAGACCCTATTAAGTTACTAAGGCAAAATTATTTAGTATGGTGATGTTAAATTGAATGAGTTACTTAGGAGTTTGAAATTTAACCATAAACAACCATAAATGACAAGATACAAAATGAGCGCACGAAAGCACAATGCTAAGACACAATATATATATATATATATATATATATATATATAGAAATAAAATAGCTAGTGCCTTAAAATGGAATCAAAAGATAATCAATGTACTTGCATGTGCTTGGAGTGAATGTTTTATGATTTCCTCTTGGTACATTTTAAGTTAATGTGAAATATGAGTTGATTAAAATTAGGCGAAGGGGTGAACTCCAGATATACCCGAGAGTATTTGGAGTATGTCCAAAAATAAAAATTCACGGCTACTCGCAAGGAATATGTGGGCTGCATGGAGTCTCTAAGGCTATTGTTGATAATGCAGCCACAGGTGTAACAGAGATCGGCACCCCGAGGTCACTTTTCAGGAGTTCCCGCTTCCTTTGGGTATTTTGCCACTCTAATGGTTTGATCAAGGTGTTGGATTTTCACCTGATGGTTTTTCAATTTGGGAGAGTGAATCCTAATTATTCTAGTCACTCAAATGCTTTTCATGCAGCTTGACTGATCGAACGAACCACAACCAAGTGCAGAGCATACACACTGGAGTCTTGTCAATTTTAGTAAATTTTAAGATAGGTGTTCTTGTTAAAAAGAAAACCCTCCAGGAACCTCTTTCGATCCAAGTGGATCTCAATCGGGGAATCAAGGAGGGGTTAATTTTATTATAGCTCATGAAACAGTTGATGAAAAAAGAAAACAAAGATACACAATTCTGGTTTTCTAATTAGTCCTACGACGCATCTCTTTCCCCTTTCGGGTCAATCGGGAAGTCGTGGGATAAGTATTAAAATTAGTTTAAAACCTTAGATATGGAATATGGAAATTATTATAATTCAAAGTATACTACCCTACAAATTAGAACTATGCTAGATTAAAAAAAGATAAACGAAAAGAAAAAAAAAGACACAGACGCAAATCCCCCTAGGGGGGGTCGTGAATAGGCTTGAAAGAGCCTATTCGAAAATATCTTTTATTTTTATTAGCAGTGATTTAAAATATCAGAAAATTTAAATTGATGCACTTTGGTCCTTGTTATCTGGGATCCAAAGGCTTACAACAATCTTGTAATAAGCTAGAATTAAAACACAACAGTGGGGGAAGCTTCCGGGAAGCTTTGGTTCGTCCAAGAGTCAGAAATTGGGCAGAGTATCCATCTCTTTTTTGTTATGCTTGCTAAAAAATAGTGAGCAATTAAAATCAAATGTGCCCAAACACAGCTTAAAAGTGTTTTGGGTCACCACACTAGTTACCGAAAAAAAACTAAGTAAAAAAATGTTAAGTTGGGGTAATCTAGTTTTGCAAAAAAAGGAACCAAGGAAAACAAGCTTTCCTTGAGATCTAGGCTTGCTGTTTGGCAATCCAATGAGATGTGCACTTTTATTGCAGAATATGAAAATTTAAAGTACAACAAAGAAAACTACCTTAAAAGCAAGCTGCAAATTTTCTTTAAAATGCTTGCAAAAAAGAGGATAATTTCAGCTAGATCTCTTAAAATATGACATTATATGAAAAACGGAACTGAGACCTAAAATTAAGAAATGATATTACTAACTAGATCTATATGTAATTTTCTTTGTGAGAAAGATCTAAGCAATAATATTCTTTAAAAGTAAGCAATTTGAAGAGAAATTAAGATTTTGAAGGAGGAAGAGAGAGAAAGAGTGTTGGAAGCCTAGGAATGTTGGGCTTTGGATTCTGCTTTGGTGGAACACCGAGGGGCTATGTCATTCAAAAGATCTTGAAGATGAGGAAGATGCAAACTAGCTCAACCTCTTCTACAAGGGATATCATCTGCAACTTAGAAATCCTTGAACAAACAGATTGTTAAAACATAGGTGCTACTGGAAAAGATAATTGGAAAGCATGCAATTAAACTTAAAATACATACAAATCCAATAGATGTGAAATAAGGAGCAGTAAGAGCATAAATCAAACTAGGATAAACTCTTACCCTAATAGGAGGGATCTCTCTCCATCAAGGCCAACAATTAACCAACAAAAGTAGTGATAAATAACAGAGATTATACCTCATAAGCATTTGACAATCACCATCCACACATGAAGAGCATTACACCGTATATATTGCCTCCAAAGCTTCTTTATTCTAGAGTAATAAAAAATACAATATAAGAGCAACAACACCTCAATCCAAGTTCTAACTAGCTTGGAAGAGGCTACTTGTGCTTTGATTTATACAAAAACCAGGAGATCCAGCCGAGGGGGGCACAAATCCCAAGGATACAGATCAAATCAGCTGATGGAGAGTCAATCAATGTAGATATGAAGCTAAAATGAGCCTACTTGTCAATCAGGGGCTTGAATGAGCTAGCACATTAACCCATAAACCAACACATCAGTTCACAGAGCTCCCAGGAGAGACCACACATGTGGAGGAGAGAGAGAGGGTGTAATCCCCCGTAAAGGCTGCTGAAGATCAACTTTGGATCTGATTTGATCACCTCCTTCAGTCAAGGATTTGTGAGATCTAGTCAATCTTGTTCATATCTGACTAATTTCAATCAAAGTGGCTAAGAATCCACTCATCTATGATTTTGGATTTGCTCCATTATTCACCAATTTATTGATTAAAATAATCAATAAATGAATTTTTGGAACTTTTTGACCTGAGTGATGAAAAATCACTCAAAACTAGGAAATAGTGGGTTCATGGGTTTACATGGTGCTCTTAGCTTGACAATGAGCACCTACATGACTGAAACTGATTATTTGGCCCAGTTTTATTACAAAATCAAATTTTCCAATTAAACTATTAAAAAATAGCCTAAGTTTTGGAAAAATTAAATTTAAATAAAAAACATTGAAAAAACTAAAAGTTTGAAAAATTGAAAAACCTAGGGGGACTTAGACATGTTCATATGACTCGACCATGATGTCTAGCATGTTTATACATTGACACATAGACTCTAATAACCTCAATAGGCCTAAATACCAAGCCGATCACCCCAACTTTGGAGGTATGGAGTGAAAAACTCAGAAATTATCAGTCGTTTATTCAACAACCAATAATAACCAAGGGAAAAAACACCCTAGGATGACCAGATTGACAAATAAAGTCTAAGAGACTGAGTCTTTTACAGACACTATCATGCTAGAACATTTATTACAATTCCCCCATGGGATATGAACATGTGATATAGTACAACAAGGCTTCCCATAAGCAAGACTAAAGGTCTTCTAAAGTCCGAACAAGTTATCCTTGTCTATTTCACCAAGATCACTTAATCGAAAACCACTACGTACAACTTAGGTGGTAACATTCTGGCTCCAACTGTGGGACGTGTGCTCGATCTGGTGTTCAGGGCAAGGAGAGGATACAAGAACACCATAATCTCTGGTTTATATACCCTGTAAAAACATCTCAACTTGACAAGAAAACCTCAATAGCACAAGCTTTATATAAAAACCAAATTAACCATTAAGCTGATTTATTTAAACAAAAGAAATGTAATTGACTAATGAAAAAAAAGTTTTATTATGGCCAAGTACAAAATGTAAATGCATAAAGCAAATGCTTTCTTTTAGGAGCTTATTTTCCTACTCTAAGCATGATATAAAAGGTTAGGTGTAATAAAAAATCCAATGTAACCACCTAAGCATTTTATTAACATAAATTTTTTTTCCTTGTCTTTGGTTACTGACCAAAGTAAGGATACCTTATTCAGAAAATTCAAACCTGCGTGATGATTCAGAATGGGTGGGATGGATGGGAGATCATAAGCATGCAGAATATCGTCAAAATTCCTCCAAAACTGGTAATTGCTTGCACAAGCTGCTTCTATCCATGACTGGACAGGGTTGATAAACAAATCAGAGTGATGAGGCAGATTGACTACACCATCATACTGATCATTGAGGATTACTGAATGATAATTCCCTATATAAGCCCCAAGTGGCTCCAGATCATGAGGAGACTATATGGAAAGTTGAAGCATTCTTGTTTTCCAACTTTGATTTTAGATTAAACATGAAGATAAAAAACAAGGATACAATTCTTACAGATGATAAATTGTTGAATAACATAAAATTTAGGCTTTAAATCCATGGATGCCCCCTCAAAATTAGAGTGTAACATAGGGGAGTATCAACTTTGATTTCAGATAAACATGAAGATAAAAATAAATATACAATTCTTAAAGATGATAACTGCTTTGTAACATAATATTTAGGCTTCAAATCCATGGCTTCCCCTTAAAAGTATAGTGTAACAATCAAAGAGTCTAAATGTTGGTACATTCATGCAATATCCATGGGTTCTATTTCTTAATAATATCACACCCATTAAACTAGAGAAATGATTGAAATAAAATTTATGGTAGAAGAAGACATACAATAGTGTTCACATTCAAAATTTTAGGGGACCCACAATTTCAACTAGCCATTCAGAATTTTCCAATCACTACCTATTAGGCCACTTGGAATTCAAAAATTGGACCTCTTGATGATAAAGTTGAATTTTTAACAAAGTAATGATCTCATCTTCAAAATAATTAGAAAACTTGCCACAATTTACACTATAGAGAATAAAATTGAAGTTTGAGCATAAGAAATCACAAATTTGAAATTTGAGTAAAATTGCACACCCTATAAGGAAGATGTAAAATATGAATTGAAAGAGGATCTTAACTACCTTGACCATAAATATAGAAGGGTAAAGACATACAACTTCATCATAATCCCAGTCAATTACTTCGATGGCATCGCACTCATCGTTGTTGGTCACCAAATCCACTATGGAAGCTAGTTAAATTTAAAGGCTTCGTCTCTAGTGTATAATGTGTTTCAAATGGAGAATAAGAGGGTTCAATTTTTATGGCTCGCTATTATTCATTATTTACCCCCAAACACTTGACCTTGAACTCAGGTACAAATGCTCATGCCAAATGCAACCGTCAAAGAAAGCCCTTTAGCTCAACTCTTGCAAAGCCCCATTTAATGAACATATAACCTCCTCCAAGAAACAAATGAGGTGGACATAAATGAAATCCACCTTCAAAGATCAAGCATAAACCTGAATTCCTCAAGTTTGTTATAAATAACATAATTTCATTAACATGTATGGTAGAAGAAGACATATCGTCATGTATGGTAGAAGAAGACATATTAGTGTTCTGTAAACTAATACCTAGAAAATATGAAAGGGGGGTCTGCTATGACACTACACCAATAGAGTTCATGAGCTTTTGTCCTAGGTATAAATTGAAAATACAAGATTTAACAAAACATGAATAGAAGAAGTGTTTGTTGTAATCTCTTCACTAGGATTTCAATGTCGATATTTATTGTCTTGTTAAGAAAAATAATAAATTCTCATTGCTATTCTTTCATGATATACTTTGCATTGATCATAAATGGAGATAATTTAGTCTTTCAAACATGACTACTTTTAGCTTCATTTTGCAAAACAAATATTCATTCTCTATGCTTTTGTTAATTTTTTTGAATTTATGACATAAAATTGCTTAACTTTAATGCTAAGTTTTATTACACTATCACAAATTATAAGTACATCTAGCAAAGCATTTTTCAAAGTAGAAACAATGAAACAAGAGACTATTTTAAATTACTTGTTTTATGTTTACAATATATCGTTTAAAAATAGAACAAAGAGGGACTTAAATCTAATGACTGGAGTTATTCTTATTTCTCTTATCCTTGCAGCTTTCAACTCATATCACTAAGATCTAATCGATAGCGTTGTTCCAATTTAGGGAGCAAAATGGATACACTATCACAAATTATAAGTACATCTAGCAAAGCATTTTTCAAAGTAGAAACAATGAAACAAGAGACTATTTTAAATTACTTCTTTCATGTTTACAATATATCATTTAAAGATAGAACAAAGAGGGACTTAAATCTAATGACTGGAGTTATTCTTATTTCTCTTATTCTTGCAGCTTTCAACTCATATCACTAAGATCTAATCGATAACATTGTTCCAATTTAGGGAGCAAAATGGATACATGAAGTGAATGTTACAACTGAAGTGGAACGAGAAGGTACTTTTTTCTTCTCTTATTATGTTATATGAAATATATTTGTATATATCTATTATGCCTCTATTGCATGGAGTTATTGTGTGGTTTTTCTTATTATTATTGAAATATTCATACTCTTTTCATGTAATACAAGACATCAATATGCAGATTTCAATTCTTTGTGTATTGAACTTGTGTCAAATGAGGAGAAGAATAATGAAAATCAAGTGAGTAATAATATGCTAAGGGATGTTACCGAGAGTCTGCTAAAATGTCTCATGTTGATTAGAATAATTTACTTTTGTTTTGAATAATTGATAATATTTATTGCTTCTCTTAACAAAAAAATTTAGTTAATTTTTGAATTTTGTTTCTTTAAAAGGAATTTCAAAAGACATTCATAGTAGAATACTATTATAACATACCCAAAAGAAACAAAATTGCAATAATAATAATAAGAAGAACACGTCGTTGTTGGAACACCACTATACCTCGTTATAGGAATACGAGAGAGAAAGGAACACCACGATGCATACATGTAAAGACAAGGAGGTAGGAATACCATACCTTGTTTTAGGAATACGAGGTATAGTATCATTAACAACAATGCCAATTAGGGAGGATGGAACACGGCGATGCATACATGTAAAGACAAGGAGGAGGTGGGATGAAAACCATGTCACAAAGGCAATAATGTGGGTTTTTTATGTGGTCACCACAATTGATGATATTATTCAATTCCATAATTTACCTTGAAATAATAAGGCAATTGTCTTTACATATTATTTTTTTATTGTACTATATTTAAGATAAGTTGTCTTTACTTTTTGACAAGTTGATGTTACCCTTTTCCCTCAACCTTTGTGACAAGGTGATGTTACCATTTGCCTTCTAAAGAAAACGTTGAAGGTAAGGTTATTATTGTTCAGTCAAAAGAAAATGTTAAGTTATCTATGACCTTTCACCATAACAAGATATAGAGTTCACTTGACTCTTAGTGTGTATCCCTAAGAAAGTATTGCATTCTAGTGAAAAGTAGGAGACTAGAGTTCAATAGTAGCACGAGAGAGAAAGCAAACATTGTAGAAATATTTATTAAATATAAACTAGATCATTAGTTTCTAATACATCTAAAAATTATAGGATTGAGAATGATCTAGGAGCATTAATTTTAAATTATCAAGTGCCGAATGCCCCTCCTCATCCTGGATCAAAATGTAAGTATCCATGCATTCAAATCAATGTAGAGTTAAAATATGAGAAAAAATGGAGTTTTATTGTTGTTCTTACTTAAAAATAAAAACACTTTTCACATGAAATAAACATTTTCTTCATTATTACTCTTGTATGGACATTACTTTTGGGTTGTTTTCATTGTTTGAATGGGAAGGTTGGGGAAGAATGTCATGATTGAAACTCATGAGTATGGTTTTGGCAATATAATTTGGTTGAGAGTATCACATTAATGATTGGTTTCTTCCTATTGCATGTCTTTAAGAGAGTGCATTTCCATGTGAGTGCTAATCATATGAAATGTGTGATATGATCCAATATTCCTATTTGGGTGTTGACTTCCATCTAAAGAGTAAGGATAAGGAGGTCAAGTATATTAATTTATTTACATGCGCAATGGAAATATTAATGGCATGACTTGTCTTTAACAATGCATCATATATCAACTAACACCACCACATAATTAAAGGTGGTTGATATATGCCAATTGATCGCATCAATGTTTTTCGCCTTTAATAATGTCCTTGATAGGCTTATATCAACGACCACCTTTCATTATGTAATTTGTGTTGATTGATGGAGAACATGCCTATGGATTATCAGTAGATTTGTGAAATATATCGATATAATAATATTAAAAGAATTATATAGTTGATCATCTTGACCATGTTTTACTATGGTTAACTATGTTTGACTTTGGTTTTCCATGGTTGACCATGATTGATTATGGCTAAATTTGGTTGAAGTTAGTTAAATTTAGTTGAATGGGGTTGACTATGGTTGAACATGGTGGAATTGTTTCAAGTGGTTGAATTCAAATTTATGTTGTACATCGTAACATCAAGAGGTTGATTTCAAAATTATGTCGCATCGAGATGTTAAAAGGTTGACTTCAACAAATTGTCAAATGATGACTTATGGGTGACCAATATAATATATCATGTTATGACAATAAGAGGTTGAATACAATATTATCTAACATGGTGCACTAAGAGGTTGATATAATGATTATGTTTCATTATGGTATTCTTCTTGGTTGAATTATGTCAAAATGTTATATTCATCGATGGTTATGTTACATTACTTAGGTTTATTTTAGATTTTGGCACTCCTTAAAGTTTATATATTATTCCTACAATCAATGAATAGTAAAAGTATGAATTATTCAATTATTGAATGGCAATATTGTATTGCAACATTCCACAATGGTTATGTCTCATGGTGACATCTATCTTAGTTAACTTATGTCAAATTTATATATTCCCCAATGGTTATCTCACATTGCAATGTTCGTGAAGGGTTATGTTACATTATGATATTCCTCAAGGGTTATGTTGGATTGTGACTTTCTCCAAAGGTTATATACAATTCCTATGATTGATATGTAGTAAAAGAAGGAAATTTCATAATACAACTCTTGATATTGTTCATTTATATTTAAACGTGTAATAATCTATTTTTTTAAATGATGTGTAAAAGAAATACGATATGACGTTATGACTAGTTGATTATAGGTTGATTATGATTAAATTTAACTAGATTTGGTTGAGTTCAATGTGCTTGACATTCATTAATTATAGTTCAATATGGTTTTCTATCTCTGACAACAATGAACAGTAATTAACAGGGAAAAGATCAAATCTTAATCAATCTGATTCAGTATGTTTGTTCTTAGTGTACTTGTGTTGCATTACTACATTCTTGAAAGGCTATGCCACATTGCCACATTCTTCAAGGATATTCCATATTGTGACATTCCCCAAGTATTACATTGGATTACAACATTTCTCAAAGGTTACATACAATTCTTATAATTAATACCTAGTAAAGTTAGGAATGTCATGACAATTGATAATGTTCACTTATATTAAAAGAAATGATATAGAAAATAAAGATATATGTTGTTCATAATAGCTTAATTGAAGAGATAATTTTGTCTTATTATCCCACACATGTCAGGCAACATATAATTTTTTACCCAACTTCCACCAAATAGTTTTTGGAGTTTAAAAAAAGGAAAAGCCCTTAATAGTAAATCATAACTTGTTCCTTTTAAGGTTTTTATTATTTCATGTAACTTTTCAATTAAACAATGTACGTTTTTAAATTATATCGTAGAATTCAAATAAATTTATGTTCATTAATCCATGATTTTTTTCTGAATATAAAATTCTTATTAAAAAAAACTACTATATTTAACATGGTTTTGGTATATATATATAGTTTTTAAATTTAGTATATTACATAAACACATTCAATGGCACTAGGACATTTTTCTTCCAAATTCACATTTCAATATAACACTTCATATATGTTTGTGTTTAATCTCAAACAAATACCTTTTTCAAATTTAAAAAAATTATTAAAAAACAAATCCCTTATTTATATGATACATCCATAGCACACTCAAGGAAGTGAAAAAGATGAATCATCTACAAAATGGACATTAACCATCTACTTAAAATCAAGTTCAACAAGTAGGATACCCTTATTGATCCCTTGATTTGTCTAACTATGTAAAATGTAACAGAAGAGATCTATTTCCATAGCATTCAAGGTTGTGTCTAGTGGGAAGATATGCATGATCAATCTAAACATGCCAAGCTCTTCTAACTTAGCATGGTTTACATATAAGAAAGTTGGAACTTCAAAAAGAGTCTCGACTGCTCAAACAAAGAAGTGTACCAACCCTATATGAAAGGCTAGGGTGAAACACCACTCCATACTACCATAATCCTTTTCAAAGTTTATATTAATGAAAATTGTCCCCAATGCCAAGATTTTGGTCATTCCATATTTTCCCAAACAACGATATAGTTATTGAGAATGTATCATCATCTCATGAAACCAATTTGTTCCACCTAAATGATCTATAGCAAGGTGTATTGAATCCAGAGGGACAGATATTTGGCCATAATCCTATAGGAAACATTGAGCATTATTAACCCCTAACTAGTAATAAGATCTAGGTCTCCCTCCTTAGTAATAAAATTAGGTAGGCCTTTGTCACGAGTGACCCCAAATATTTATTTCAAACTTCTTCCTTTAAATTGAGAAGGTTGATCCCAATAAAGTCCCATGTGTCCTTAAGAATTCACGGGTATCCATCCAAGCTAAGTGACTTGTCACTTACCATCATCTTCAAGACATATTTCAACTTTGAAAAAGTAAAAATCCTTTCAAAGGACGAGATCAGTACAAGTCTATGTGTCCACCCTATGGGAATCATTCATATATTGATATTGACTCAAATATTACAAGAGAAGATATTACATTCTATCTCAATGTCTTCCTAGTTGGTTACATGACCTATAAAAGTATTCAGGGTTCTTATTTTGTTAGAGGGCTTGTTTATCACAAGGTATTTAAAAAAACCCTATGTTGTTCAATTCTTGTTATTAATACAAGTATGTTTAGAATTATTTCCACCCACCTTCAAGAATTGTATGAGCTAGAAACTCTCACGTATATTGCTTCACCATACGATGTGAACTACAAACATTGAGAATTCTATTTGAAATATTCTTTAGCCACTTTATGGAATGACTAGTAACTATTGAGAAAATCCTTGCATTAATGTTGAAACTTTGTCAATGAAATCATTCTACCACTTGATCCATATGTCTTCCCCTCTCGATCTAAGAAACACATTCCAAACTTATTTAATGGTTTTGATACAAGTTGAGTGTTACTAGTGAGATACATTGAGAAAGTATTTGCTTGTTGGCATTCACATATTAAATATAAAGAAAAAATAGATTCATGGATAGAAAGGGTAAGTTTCTCCATACCTGCATTGGTCAACCTCCTCCATAGTTAAAAACAAATAATGTGTTTTTGACAACATTGTTATATCAATGCACTTCACAACTTAATTAATGTCAACCATACTGCTAGACCAAGTGAACCACAACTTAAAATAGTTTGTTTTATTATTCATGGGGTCATATAGGTCAAGTATGGAATTTTAGTTAAGCCGAGATGTACATTCCTTCTAAGGAATGTCTAGCCAAAATGGATCACTATATATTTTTTCTTCTATTTTGGTACATTTTGGGCAAAAAAATGGAGGTATTGGCTTGTAGGTTGATTTTATAGGCATGTTCTGATTTGGTGACTTGGCATCCAAAAAATTATAAATCACATTTGAGGCCTTAAACAATTATTTTTAGGGCCAAAAATTTGTGAGCTTCCCTCCTATAATATTGAGATATTTCTACACACCAAGATCTTTCCAATGATATGAAAATCACCTTAAACAAAGTACATATGTGAAATTTATGGCTCCCTATAATTTGATCTATGATATTAACCGCCATGATACTAAATGGATTTCATGTGATATCACATTAATCACACATGTGGAGTTAGTCAAGTGTGGACTTTCAAGAATATTCTAGAGGATCCAAAACCCTAACATTCATTGGCTTTTGAGGCATGCATAAAACTTAACCCTACCCCTATAAAACCATCATCGTATGTTACTATTGTTTTGTTAGGAAAGAAAGAGATTCCAATCTTATTGTATCGATTATTGTTCCATAGTTGAGAACATAAACTAGGAGTGGGATAGTGAAGGATAGCAAAGGAAGTAACAAATCATATAGTTGTTATAAACCCAATATGAAAATAAGATTATACATAATATATTTCAAAAATAGAAATCAAGACAAGAGATATTTCATAAGTTGGTCTTGTTGGAATCATATCAATATGTCAAAAGATGTGACCTCTGTAAGGTCAACATGACGTTTTCCAAAACCCTAAAAATGTGCATATTTAAAATTGCTATATCTCCATCTCCTCAACTCAACTTTAAATGATTATTTTTTAAATCTCCTATCTTTCCAATAGGAATTCAGATTTGCAATTAGATTTTGAATATTTAGTTGGGAGAGAGTGGGAAATGCATTTGATTGTCACAACCCTCTTTTTTGCTCTTTTTAATATGTATTTAATAATTTATTTAGTATTTAAAAATAAATTTACTAAAAAATACCTAATAGTAATAAATTAATAAATTTTTTTGACAATGCTTATTAAATATTACTATTTATCATTATGATTATTTTAATTACTTAAATTTTATTACATATCTTAAATATACCATGGTTCTTGAGAATTCAAAAAGATTTAAAAACCATATCATTAAAAATTCAAATAATTTTAATACATGCTAGCCATAAAGAACAAAGAAACCCTAAAACTATTACAAAGTTATCATAAAATTAAGCATTTCTCCCTTGCTCCTCTTTCAAATAGCCGACATGATATGCATTTCTATTCTCTCATTTTGAATATATTTATACACACTTAGTGAACAATATTACTTCTCAACATTTGTTAATCTTATCTTAATGATGGGCTATGCTATCTAGCAGAAAACATTAATTTTAACCAATTAGAAACAATATTCCAATATTATCTAGAGAAGATAATCTGGATCTTGGGGGATGAGACCCGAAAGGCTTGGATACTGAGATAGGAGGGGATTAAAGCTGCAAAATTGTTAAAATTTGATGCATAGAGTAACATACATAGAGTAAATAGCCCACATGGAGGGGTGAGGCTCAAAGAGAGTTCTTTGAGGCTCACCTCTCAAGCCATACTAATAAACACACTCAGAACTAGTAACCCAATAACACAATAGAATAAGAGAAGTGGAAGATGACAAAAATCCTTGAACGCTTTATTGAGAAGGAATAGAACCTTTTTATAACATTATTACAATGTGCATTGGGGAAATACCATGGGTTGTGAAATACCATGGATGAGAGAGGTATAATGTGCCTTGAAGCCATACCATGGAACAAAACCATGAGTTGTCAATTACCATGGATGAGAGAGGGTGGCCTCTCTGTTTAATTATTTTAGGATGATTGAGAGCATGTAGCCTCTCATTAAATGCTTTTATGACTCATACATCCAAATTTAGAACATATTCCCCCTGAAATTCGGATCAGAAGCTTTGCCTTTTTAAAAGTGAAAAGTGTAGCTAACCAAAAAGGCTCACACCTCCAATATTGCAGGCTATTTTGGATTTGGGAAGACATCTACAAACTTACATAGGTATGTGTATTGGTCCAAAATGAAATAATATGTAGCTATGTTTATTATAATATGCATACTTTATTGTACCAACAATCCCAATAATATAAATAAAGGATTATACCATCCCTTACTTGCACCTCATAGATCTTGGGAAAGTATCATCGATGGATTTTGTCGGTGGTTTACCAAGAACAAGGAAGAGACGTGACTATGTGTTTGTTGTAGTTTAAAAGTTTAGAAATGTGTTATTTATCATGCCTTGTAAAAATACCATTAAGGACAAGATGCAACAAACATGTTCTTTGAAAAGTTTCGGGTGCACTTTGGGACACCAAGGAGCATGATATCAAATAGCGATACTATATTTCTCAGTTCCTTTTGGACATTAATTTGGGATAAAATGGAAATAAATAGTTGGGTAGACATAAGTAGTGAATAAGATATTAGTTCACTGTTTGAGGGTTTAAAATCAAAGGCATCAAAATACCTAGGATGAAAATTTGATTTGTATTCAAAACTTATAATATAGAAATCCATACTTCTACCAACAAATCCCCCCCTTTTTGAAGCTTAATTTGGGTATTTTATACCTTCACCCTTAGATGTGTGGAAATTGAAACCAAGTGATAGAGCAATTACACTCAGAAAATTGCTAACCAAACATGCAAATTTACCAACAAAGGAGATTGAAATTGGAGAATAACACTAATCTGCATTGAATAAGTGTACAATATCCAACCTTATGAAGTCATAGGATGCTGAAATATATAATTACATGAGATATTTGAATGCATAAGGATGCCATTCGAAATAGTAAAAAAGAAGGCTTACTAAGTCTAGTCAAATCCCCCATAGGTGCATAAAGCAGTTTCCAAATCCACCTAGAGGCTCTCGAATTGGAAAAGTCAAGTAGGAAAGTGAATAAGGGATGGAAAGACAAATCATACATGCTTTTATTAGGATAAAAGGATGGATTATGAAGAGGGAAAAAAACAAGTCAACTACACCTAGTCTTACTTTCCCTTTTTCCATAAATCTCAATAAAGCAGATATGCACTAGGGAGGATCTGGAACAAAGAAGACATGCTAAATATGGTTTCCAGGAGGTTTCCCAAGTGGTCCATGACAAAATTTTAGCATGTTTGACTTCTAGGACATGTGGAAGACAACTTGCATAGAGTGGAATATTCGGAACTAGGCAAATAAGAGAAAAATGGATTAATTAATGTCTAAAGTAGCTAACTATGAGTTGATTATTATAACACCCCCCATTAAGCCTAACTTTATGAGTAAATATCAGAAAAATATAGGGCCTAGCAACAAGGATTAGTCACACTTTACATACTGCATGCCCATTTAACCAAGGAAAGAGGCAAAAACCGAGTGGGAAAATCCTCCCTTAAACATGGACAATAAAACAAAATTTGAAAATATTGTCATCAATCATGCTTCATAGCATGATCAAAAATCCCCAGTAGTGATTTGATATTTCTGAATGTCTTCTCATAAAAATATTTGATGAAGATGTCTGCTACGTGTTCTGAAGATGCAGCGAGGAGTAGGTGAATGGTGCCATCATGCACAAGCTGTCTAATGTAGTGCATATGGATCTTAATGTGTTTGGTTCTCTGTCTCTAAATTAGATCATTATAGATTCAAATGGTACTCTAATTATCACAATAGATAATAGATGAAAACTCTGATTCGAAGCCACAGTCACCAAGCATCCCCTGCAACCATAAACATTGAATTGTTGCATTTACAACTCCTCTGTACTATGCTTCTGTAGATGAGAGTGCTATGGCATTATGTTTCTTGCTTGACCAGATGATTGGTCCTTCATCAAGCATGAACACATATCCTGATGTTGACTTTCAATATGTGTTGTCACCTTCCCAACCACTGTCAGTAAACCCAATCAAATCAAGATCATATTTAGATTTGTAGAAGATCCCATGAGTTCTTGTTCCCTGAAAAAAGTTAAGGATCCTTTTGGCTTCTCTCCAATGGATCTAATGAGGCTGATCCATGTATCTTGAGGCCACAATTACTACATAATAAATATCAGGTCAAGTGTGTGTAAGGTAAAGCAAACACCCAACCAACTGCCTATACAATGTATTATTTATCATAGGAGAAGAACCTGCTTCTTCAAGCTTAACTCCTGAAAGAAAATGAGTCTTTGTTGGCTTGCAATCTTTCATGTTGAACTTGTTCAGCAAATCTAAATCATACTTGGACTGATTTAATTTTATTCCATCTTGGGATTGAGCAATTTCGAGACCCAAGAATTGGCTCAACAACCCCAAATCGGTCATAGAAAGTGCATGGTTCATTGCATCCTTCAAGGAAGAAATCTCTTCCTTTGAACTTCCTGTAATCAGAAGGTCATCCACATACAGGACAATAATCATGAAATAACCATGAATAAGATTCAAATAAAAATTAGGATCAGACTTGCATCGAGCAAAACTCAATGACAGCAGAAAGCCATCAATCTTGGCATACCAAGCCCTGGGGGCTTGCTTGATCCCATACAATGATTTATTTAACCTGGACACAAAATATGGATTAGAAATAAACCCTTGAGGTTTCTGCATGTAAATATCTTTAGTAATATCTCCATTTAGGAAAGCACACTTCACATCCATGTGATGTACCTCCCACTGCTTCGAAGCTGCAATGGCTAGGGCTATCCTTATGGAGTCCATATTTGCGAGTGGTGTAAAGGTTTCATTGTATTCAATACCATGTACATGTGAGTAGTCCTTGGATACCAATATTTCCTTATATTTCAAAGGTTAACCATCAGCATCAAACTTAGTTTTGAAAACCCACTTACATTGAACTAGCTTTCTCCCTGGGAAAAGATCAACCAGTTCCCAAGTGTTGTTCTTCTAGAGTGAGCTGAATTCTTCTTTCATGGATATGTGCCATATTGTATCATGTGCTGCATATTCATATGTGTGTGGGTTTGATTCAACCATTATATAGCACTTATCTACAAACAAAGCATCTTTCATACACATGTCACTCTCAGACTAAGATCTAGTCCTCCTAGGATCACTAGGATTTCCAGCTAGTTCCCCAGTTGCATGAATGGTATTTTCTGCCCATTTTGGTATTGTAGGAATGTTAGGATCTGCAATTAAATAATCATTATTATAAATATCATAATCATCAAACTCATTTGTCTCTTCACTTACATTCAATGGTTCTGGTGGTGAAGAAGACTCTCCAACTTCAACTGCCGCTAAAGGCTCTTCTTGGAACTGAACACTCCTTTCAATGAAGGATTTGTTTATGCTCAAGTCGATAAGCTTTTACCCTTTTGAATATTCAGAATACCCAACAAATAGGCACTCTTGGATTTGGGGCTGAAAATCCTTTCTCTTTTCCGTTGGAATTCTATCCCAAGCCTTTGAGCCAAAAATCCTGAAATGGGTCACATCTGGCTTGTGCCCACTCCAAGATTCAAAAGGAGTCATACCATAAATTTGTTTATGAGGCAACCTATTCTGGATATAGGATGCACAATTTATAGCCTCTTCCCAAAACTTTGGTGGCAAAGTCTTAGCCTCCATCATATAGGTTGCCATCTCCTTCAGTGATCTGTTCTTTCTCTCAGCAAGACCATTTTACTGTGGTATGTAAGGGATTGAATGCTGCATATAAATACTTGCATATTCATAATATTGAATGAGCTCAAAATTTATATACTCACCACCATTTTCATATATGAGGATATTGAGTCTCCTCCCAGACTGGTTTTCAACCAAGGCCTTAATGACTTTGAAGAGGTCAAAAACTTCAGACTTATGCTTCAGGAAGTAAACCCAACAATACCTAGAAAATTCATATATGAGGGTCAATGAATATTTGGTTTGAATCATTGACATATGAGGAAATGGATTAGGAACATCACTGTGGATCAAATCAAGAGGTGCAAAGGTTCTCTCATGACTAGCTCTCTCAAATTTATGCTCTTGGTGTTTTCCTAGGATACAACCTTGACAGACTCTCTTGGAAACTTAATCTTTGGTAACCCTATGACCATTTCTTTTTCACTTAGATCATAAATATACTTATAGTTAATATGGCCAAATCTTTCATGCCAAATCTTGCTTTCCTCATTGGCATGAATCAAAAGAGCAGAGGGGTTTGAGTAGGGTAGAAAATGTGAAAACATTTATACCTTCGAAGTGTGATCTACAACTCCTTTTGAAATGACTTTAAAATTCGAGATCTTTGTGATCTCAACGTCATCAGGGGAGAATATGAAATTTTTTGGAGACCTTGTGTGAGTCATATGATACATTGACAAGAGGTTATAGGCAAGACCTAGAACATACAATACATTACTGAACTTACCATGGTCAATATCAATTCTTCCTTTCCCCGAACTGTCAGTGAGAGACTCATCTTCCAGAACTATTGGTAGAACTTTCGACATGTCAAGAGAGGAGAATTCCTCCTTGGTTGAAACCATATTTCTTGAAGCTCCAGAGTCTATGATGAAGCTAGGTGAGCTTGATGTTCTAGCAACCAAAGCATGTACTCTCTCTCTGTCCTCTGAATTTGATCCTCCTTCCCTCTTCTTTGAGAAATCAGTAAGAGATATGTTATTCTTCTCTAGGAGTTGGGTTAACATGTCAATTTGCTTCTTCATGTAGGAGCTTTCAGGATGATAGCCCTTATTGCAGTATGCACACTTGCTCATTTCTCCTTTGTTATTCTTCTTCTAGAAGTTCTTCTTCGAGCCTTGGGGCTCCTCTTGAGACTTGTTCTTGTCTCTCTTTTGCTAAAGTGGCTTCTTAGCTTTCTTCTTTCCTTTTGAATCCACCCTCTAATCTCGAGTAACCAAATATTGGTCTTTGGAAGGTTTGACGGTGCCCATCATCACCAATTTATCTTACTCTTGTGTGAGGGATTCCATGAACTCTGCAAGCTTAGACATATTCCAGGCTCGAGTTGTTAAATTTGTGGCATGGAAGGTAAAAAAAAACACTGAATAGTCAGGGCCAAGCTTTGAGATTATGGCCAAAACTAGTTGCTCTTCCTTCTTTTCAATTCCACACTCTTTTAGTTGCAAAACAATGGATTTAAACTTGGAAAAGTAGAGTTGCAGGGATTCGAATCTGCTGGGACTCAAAGAGATCAATTCATTCTCGATTTGATGCCCTATCATCTCATCTATATTACCAAAAATATATACAATATTCTCCAATTCTTCATTAGGTGATGTCAATCCATCAAGATGGAAGAAAAGGATTCTTGATATGCTCAGACATAAAAGACCATAGGCCTCATCCATCCTGTTGTGCCATTTAATTTTGTCTGTAGCTACATTGGGATGTACCTCAGTTGCCATAGTCAAGTTGTAGAGACCTTTTGCTCTCAATAGTATCTCCATCTCTGCTTTCCATTCAAAGAAATTAAATGGATTCAAGATGATCTTCTGAGATTGATCCATAGCTCAGAATTGTGCCCTTCAACCAGCAGAATCTACTCCCAGTCAAGATGTCGAAACTATAATAGAAATATGGAAGGAGAGAAATTGATCTACAAATTATTTGATACCATGTGGAAATTGAAACCAAGTGATAGCACAATTACACTCACAAAATTTCTAATCAAACATGCAAATTTACCAACAAAGGAGACTAAAATTGGAGCATAACACTAATCTATAGTGAATAAGTGTACAATAGCCAAACTTATGAATTCATAGGCTACTAAAATATATATTTACATGAGATATTTGAATGCATAAGGATTCCATTCAAAATAGTCAAAAATTAGGCTTACTAAATCTAGTCAAATCCCCCATAAGTGTATAAAGCAGTTTCCAAATCCACTTAGAAGATCGTGAATTGGCAAAGTCAAGCAGGCAAGGTAATAAGGGATGTAAATACAACTCATACATGCTTTTATTAGGATAAAAGGATGGAGGATGATGAGGGAAAAAAAACAAGTCAACTACACCTAGTCTTAGTTTCCCTTTTGTCATAAATGTAAATAAAGTAGGCAACTTAGCAGAAAAAGTAGATATGCACTAGGGAGGATCTGGAATAAAGCAAAAATGCTAAATATGGTTTCCAGGATGTTTCCCAAGCGCTCCATGACTCATTTTTATCAGGTTTGGCTTCTAGGACATGTAGAAGACAACTTGCATAGAGTGGAATATTGGAAACTAGGCAAATAAGACAAAAAATGATTAATTAATGTCTAAGGTAGCTAACTATGGGTTGATTATTCTAACAAGATGTTGTATATGGAAAACAAGGAGGAGTGATGGAAAACATGAACAGAGAAACATTGAAGAATAAAATAGTTTTTCATAAAATTAAGCAAATCAATTTACAAGTACATTAGACATTAAAGAAGTCATAGGAAAAGCATAGGTCCCAACATCATCAACATAGAATTGAGAAAAAATAAACTGGGTGACAAAGTTTGGTTGCATATAAACAAATAAAAGCTACATGGACCTGGTATGAAGATAAAGGTTCTGCAGTATGGCCTTTTTGAAGTATTAGATAAGTTGGGTTATAATTCCTACATACTTAGTCTACCCCCATATATGTGAATTTTCTTAGTAGTGAATGTGGAGATTCTAAATATCTACGAACCTTCCATGTTGGTCAAGGAAATTGAGAATAAAGCCATACATACCATAGACAACTTAGCTCTAGAATCTTAGACAATATTAGTTAAAGATACAATTTTGCAAAAGTAGAACAACCAAATGAGGAGAACATGAACTCTAGCAAATTGGATTGAAAAGACAACTTCCAAGAAAATCCAAATGGCACCAGGGTGAGAGTAGAGGAAAAATTTCCTCGCCTCCTTGAGTAAAATATTTTGGTAGGAAAAGGTATTCCTAAATGGAGAGGTTTGATTTGGAATAGATTATTATATAATTTATCATCTATTTTGGTACTTTATGGTTGAAAAAAATAGTTATTGGCACTTGTAGGACCCATTTTAAGGTGAGGTTTAGCTTTGGTGTAAGATCCATAACCATCGAAGTCCCATTTGATGATTTAAATTGTCATTTTGGGGGTCAAAACATTGTTTGTTTTCTTTCTCTTGACCTTTGAGTATTGTTTTACAAATAGAGAGCTTTCCAACACAAAAAATCACCTCAATTGAAGTTTGTATGCAAGTCTATGGCTCCCACAAGTTGACATGGAATGTTGACCACCATGATACCAAATTGATACCAAGATCACATTACTCACACATGTGTAACTACTCACATGTGGAATTTTAAGATTATCTTAAAGGTTCGAAAACCTGAATCAATTAAGGGTTTATGCAAGAAATAATTACCATAATCCTAACCCTAGATCATTGTTATCCCTAAATTCTACACCTTGATTGCTAAAGGGAAAAGCTAGGGACTTAGTTTTTTCCATGATTTAATTTGTGTTGAAGTGTTAGGGTATTTGGTTAGGAAGCTTCTAAACATTCTCCCCCTTTGACAACAATGACAAAGGATAACCTGTTATGCCAATGTTGTACCTATTTTTATATAGGATTTCCTGTCTTTCTACTTTCTGAGAAATTCCCCTATCAACATATATTTCCCTGAGATTGCACTTCCTCCTCTTAGTGAATTTTCAAAGGAACTAATCCCATCTTCTGTCTAAGATGCACAAAGACTTCCTTAGGTAGTGGTTTGGTGAAAATGTCAACAATCTGTTCTTTTGTGTTAATGTATTCTAATCTAACAACTTTTTGAGATACCTGTTCTCTTAGATAGTGATACTTAATTGGTATATGTTTTTTCTTAGAATGCATGATAGGATTTTTAGACACATTTATAGCACTAGTGTTATCACAGTTGATCACTATTGGATGTTCATATTTTATGAGTAGATCTTCTAGTGTTTGTTTCATCCAAATAACCTAAGTGCAACATGAGGCAGAAACAATGTATTATGCTTCTGCTGTAGATAGTGAAATGGAGGATTGTTTTTTACTTGACCATGATTCTAAAAAATTTCCCAGAAAGAATGTTGCTCCACTAGTACTTTTTCGATCATCAAAACTTTCCGCCCAATCTACATAAGTATATGCTTTCAAGGTAATGTCTTGTCCTTTTGCATACCATAAACCATACTCCATGGTGCCTTTTATATATTTGAAAATCCTTTTTACTATTGTTACATGTGTTTCTTTGGGAGTTGACTGGAATCTAGCCACCAATCCAACATCTTGCAGCACATTTGGTCTTGTGGGTGTCACATATAGCAAGCTTCCAATCATGGATCTAAACATGGTATGATCTACTTCCAGATATTCATCATCCTTAATTAACTTGCAACCAGTGAACATAGGAGTACCAACATGTTTGGAATATTCCATTTTAAAATTTTTCAACTTATCTTTGATATAATTAGTTTGAAAGATGAAAATTCCTTTGTCTGTTTGGTAGACATGCAATCCTAACAAGAAAGTCAATTCACCCGACATTGACATTTCAAATAGCTGAGGAAGATGTATGATTGATAAGTGATAAAAGGATAGATAAAATTGGCTAAGTTTGATGGTCTTAACTTCATTATAAAAATGCACATTTTGATTAAGTTGTTACATAATCCAAAGGTGTAAAGGGTGAGAGTGAAAATCTATGGTTTAAAATGGATCCGCTAGGAGAAGTTGCACAGGAGATAAGTGGAGATAGAAAGTGGAGGTGGTTCACGAGGTAGAAATATCAACGAATATGGAGTAAAACAAAGTAAATCTATGGCTGAGAAACAATTCACTAAGTAAAGGTACACACTGGAAAAAATGAAAAAGGATAGTAGAATACACACAACCGATCTTGATCTAACAGTTTAAGTAAAAAGTGAAGACTCATCAATGGTCATTGTTGGTTCCGGAGGGTAAAGCTACAAGAGGTTTAAAAAGGAAAAGTGGTAGTGGAATGTAAACCGTGTTCCACATGGCGACTTGGAGTGAGGTCCGTGGATGAAAGTGGTAAAGGGAAAACTGCTTGATGAGAGCTCCAAAAAAGTTCGGCATATAAAAGTGAAGTTGACTTGGATTAAAAAATAATTTCAAGTGCACGCTATGGGCGAAAGGGAAGTGGACAGTTCGCCATCCTTCCAAAGTTAACCTATATGTATATACAGTCACAGGTAAGCCTCGAAACGCTTAAAAATTGGTTCAAAGAGTTGTTGCCATTGTTTATTATGGAAAAAGAATAGGGTTTAGGAGTTTTATGCAGAGTCTTAGATGAAAGAGAATAATTTGTTGCTGATAGGGAAATAAACGTATGTGACCCTTTTCTATCAGTTGGAAATGTATCGGTCTCAAAGGAGTGGTTGTGGCAGTGTAATTTATAGGGAAATGATGTTTTGAATGTCTGCAATTGTTTTTCCTATTATTTTTCTATTGAACAAACCTTTCCATTTCCCAAATTTGTCGAGTGGTGCGCAAGCAGTTATTCTCCCTCCAAAAGAGTTATCATGAGTCATACAACATCAAAACTACTTTGTAAGGTTGATGCGAAAACTATTCGTGAAATACTGAACTTCCATGATAATTTCCCTGATAATTGTGAGTCTTTGAATGAGCCGGTTTTAGTCAAAATGTATAAAAGTTGTAAAACCAAAGTTAGATGCCAATTTATATCCAGTATTCTAAAGAATGATCAGTCATTAGAAGGACTTTTTCTGCCATACAATGTTAACGTTATAAAAAAAGAGGTACATTTGGTCATGTCCTTGGTCAGTCAAATTCTAGGTTTGGATGATGATATTCATATTAGTGAAGGCATTTTAGGTTTCTTATTGATTATAAGTTCAATTGATCCCGAGTCTCATTTAATCCATTGTTTTAATTTGGATGAGTATTTGTCCTAGGTTATCCATGTCCAATTGGTTGAATTCCCTAAAGTTAGGTTTTTTTGGTATCAGTCGTACTTACTGAACATGCTGCTGTGTTCTAATGTGTCAGAATTGCAATTCTTGTCCACCATTTTCTCTCCAGATCTTCCAAAAAAGACTAACATGTTCAAATTTGTAAATACAATTATGGCTGGGGTTTACAAATTGTTGTTTGATGATGTTTGATCAAGAATGCTAGAAGAAATGAGACTTATGCTACAGTCTTCTTCAAAGGATAGGATAGGAGACTAGTTTCTATATAAAGATTTTACTATTTTGAAGGTGTATGGATTTACTGGGGAACTATACAGGTTACCTGTTTTTCTAACTCCAAGGATATTTGCACTTAAATTTATGAGGCAGAGGCTATGTGCAGAAGAAGAGCATTTTGGAGCATTCAAAAATTTTTCCAATGTTAAATTTCCTCTTAAAGTTGCACCATTTGTTTTCAAGAATAAAAGTGCCATGTTGATCATAGAGAAATCACTAGAGGTTATGTATTTTCATAAGGAACAAAGAATAAACTATGATCCACATCATATCATTTTTCAAAGAAAGCAGTCAAACAAAAATAAACCGTTTGATCATCAAATGGTTGAAGGTTTAGATAAAATAGCCAATTTGTCTAATTTTGAAGAAAATTCAGAAATCAATGAAGATAGAAGCAATGAGTTGACTCCAGTAGTTCAAACACTTGACAATCCAAGCTTTTTGAATAAGAGAAATACTTTTGAAATTGATGGCATGGAGATAGATGAGAATATTTCACATAAGAATATCAAAACACACTTTCAGGATGATCAAGTTTCAGAAGAAATAGTTTTAGAGGATTCAAAGAAAGTGGTCTTGTTTGCAAAAAAGTCAGTACAGATACATTAGTATTATTTTAGAGGAGAAGCAAACACAGAGCCGAGTTACTACTTCAAATACAGAACAAAGTTAGTATCAAGCTATGCTAAAAAACAAATGCAATCATAAGAGGAGACTAGAATAATCTTTCCTCAAGTTAGAGGTCTAATCAATCAAAATACATCATTGATTTCTACTCGAGATGCAGAGAGGAATACCTTGAAGTTCGTCGTGGTGAGTGGCAAGAAAGTGTCTGAAATGGAGGTTAAGTTGGACAAAATTAGTGTCCCTGATAAGATACAACTCCATAAGCAGAGTGGAGATATTATTTATTCTAATTTATTACATGCTATTATGAAAATTAATAAGTTACAGTCCCTTGTAGATAAGATGGAAGTCCAGCTGAAGCATGAGAAAGTGGAAAATAAAGCGAATGTGATACAAATTAAAAAGTTGCAGGGAGATTTTATAAGCTCAGGCACTGAACCAGGAAATATGCAGGAAAAAAATATTTTAGAAGAGAAATACAATACCATTCACGTATTGAAAAAGAAACTTAAAATCCCAAATGATGAACATGTTCAGTCCTCAGAGTTGTTTACACTTCAAGAAGAAAAAGATAAAATCGATCAAGAAATGATGGATTACAAAGGGAAATCATTGAAGTTGCAAGAAGAGGAAAAAAAATGGGAGGTGGAAAAAGTTGAATTGATGGCTCATATTTCAAAGTTAAAAAAGGATCAGAATGATGAAAATGAAATTATGGAAGAGCCGATGAGTCAAACCCCTGTTGATAATGATTTACCCCTTATAGATATTGAAAATCCATTAAATAAATTCTCTGTAGATGATTTATTGGTTCCTATGTCATAGGTAAGTCTGAAGGAAGTATAAATTAAGGAACTAAGGGAAGAAAATGAAAAAATTAAATCAGAATTGGCTAGAAGCATTGAGGAAAAAAATAAGACATTGAATGATAAAAGCCAATTGTATAAAAAGTTCAGTGACTTAAGGAAAGAAGTACAGGAAGAGCCCCTAAAGAAGGAGCTAAGGATTTAATTTGGGATACATTGTCAGTAGAAATCACCAAGTTTAGACACTATTTAAATTTTATTGATGATCAAAGTGCATTAGTCAATTTAGCTACTCAAAGACTAAAGTTGGCAAACGAAAACATGGAAAAGAAGTGTTGGCCCAACAACCTACGAATAGGTTGCAGTCTCACCTGAAACATCTATGGGGTGCCGCAGAATTAGGTTTGTGCAGGAAAAACAGGGATATTACTGTACCTTTAGCCTTAACAAAGAATAATTATACAATACAGAGCTTCGGCATTCACTTAAATAGCTTCACAGTTTAGATAAAAGACAGTTTCTTGCTTAACCCTTAACTGGGAATTCACAGCGAAGTTAATACTTAGCAATTTATCTTACTTTATCATTCATCTACTTATCAAATGCATAAAACATAACATAAACAAAATAACAAGAACCACCACAACACAAGAGATACATGGTTCACCCCTAGTGTAGGGGCTACGTCCATAGAACTTTGTTTATATTCAACACTTTACAAACTGCATAGTTCTGATCTATGCACTCAGCTGAAGATCTTCCCAATCACCCAAAGCTGTGCGCTTATCTGCAAGACCTTTCTTACAAAAACCTTTGCGCACTCAGCTGCAAAGGTCGTCCATGCACTCAGCTGGGACTTAACCTTCTTCAAAAACCCTCTACACACTCAGCTACAAAGGTCGTCCACGCACTCAGCTGGGACTTAACCTTAAACCCAAAACTAGATCTTAGCTTCTTCGCATCAAATTATCATCATAACATAAATCGTAAAAAAACCTACCTGATTCCTTTACATAAGTGCCTATTTATACAATTGCACTATTACAATACCATGGGATTAAATCATCGGCTTAAACCATGGGCTTAAACCATGGGTCATTTATAAAGAGAGGGGCTTCAACCCAACCCTGAAACCCCTAAGACTATTTTGGACTGCAACTCCGCTCACAAGCTTCGCACCAAAACCGCGGAGTTGCCAAAATTAAGGATCTTTAATGTCCGAACCCCAATAAGAATCCTTTAAATACAACTCATAACGCTTTAAATTTCTTAAATTCTCTAACATATCAAAAGTTGCAGGACATCAGGATTAAGGATAGAGTAGCAATTATGCTATGGGCAAAAATTTTTATTAACAAACATCAACTTATGAAAATAGTGCATGATAAGGATAATACAATGTCTTCACAGATAAAAGATTTTAAGCTTGCTTTTAAGGATCTATTTGAAGATGGACTTCCTTCTTTTTGGGATGACGAAGGAAGATTATTTTCTTAGGATCATTATCACATTCTGCTAGTACAGAATCACATGGACCATTCCAAGTTTGAATATTTAGTTAAAGGGTTGACTAGAAAGATCATTGTAGAAAAATTGACAGAGGATTTCAAAATATTTCAAAAGTTTTTAATCATTAGAAGAGGATTTCCCACAGTATCTTATCAAGCATATGTGGATTTGAAATTGTCCATTAGAGAGATGACAGAATATGACACACCAAATGCGGAGCAATCGAGGATTGTGGAGTGATTCGGGAAGACCAAGTATATACTTCATCCTTGAAAACAGGTGTTTCATTTCGTGGAGCTACTTATTCGGGATACTTTGCAAGTTACTAAGTTGGTTATAATCAAACAATCTGTTGTTTGAATTGAAGCATGTAGTTTTTATTCCTAGGTGTTAGGGATATGGTTACAAAAACTTTGATTAACAGATTATTCAGTTATTAATTTTCTTGGGAAGAAGCTATCTTTGTATATATTTGAATTTATTTGATATATTGGGGGTTGGAACCCATATGTTGAGACTGAGATTTTGATAACTTATCATTTTTGAGTAAATAATCGAGCCGAATGCTCATTGATCTCCAAATATTTCTATGTCATTTAATGTTATAGTCCGTGCCTTATTTCCATGTGATTGTCTTCTAAGTGCTTACCTTCCATTATGTTTTCTTTCATATCTAAAAATAGTGTTTAATATTTTCAGAATTCATACATGTTACATTGTGGCTATTGTTTCATATATTTCACAAATATTTATTCTAAATTCGATATAGAATTGATCTTGTGATGCTTTATATTGATGGATTGTTCATGTTTCTTTCTTATTCACCCGAAAATCAATGAATGAATGTGACTAAGTGATTATCTTGCCTTTGTTGGGATTTTATGTATGAAGCTTTGTTTATCGTTATCTATTTGACTCAATTGCCCAATGGTATATGTGTTGTTTCAACCATCTACTTGACTTAAAGTACTGATTTCATATATCTAGCCTTGTTAAATTTATATCTGAGAGATCCCTCTCTAGAAAGGAAAGCCAGTTTCTTTCTAAAGTGGTTTTTGTTGTTACCTTGAGATTACCTTCCACAATCTTTTGGCACATTTTGAGTGATAACAAATTGGCGCCATTGCTGGGGATGAAGGTACAAATCAGCCCTGGGAGGAAGGACAAAGTTTATAAAGATTACGAAAATATTTCTGTGGGAAAACATGAAGTTTTGTCAGTAAAGAAGGTTGTATATTTTCCCTGGTGATTATAGTTTTAAAATTATTTCAAGATTTCAAAAGACATCATTGGCTTCGAAAAGACATACACAAGGTAATTCTGATATTGAATTTTTATGAATTTGAGAGGATCTAGAAAAATTATTTAAGAAAAAAGACAAAGAAAAAATAGATATTTCTTTGTTTGGTGCATCATCTTCTCAAAATTTTCATAGCATCTTTGATAAAAAATGGGAAATCAATGTTGGAAAGAGTTTGTTAAAATATAAATCTGAGTATGATCTTAGAAACATTGAGTTGAACCCTCATAGATTAGAATCTTATTTACTTGATTCCCTTTGGAGAGATCTAAAACAGTCTGCAAAAGTTGAAGAAGCACCTTTTGTTCAAAATATTCAAAATCCCTTAGTCCCTCCAATTGCACCTAGACCGATGGAAGCCAGATTTGCTCCTTTACGTTTACCTGCTGTATTGCATGATCTTCCCCAAAATTATTCTCAGAGAACTTCTTTATTTGATGGAGAAGGAGGAATAACAACCAAGTAGCATGTAGCTAAATTTGAAGATTTTGTTGACCTGGAGAAAGTCAATTATATGGATGTTAAAATGCGGTTGTTTGCTAAAAGTTTATTAGGGGAGGCAAAGAAATGGTTTAAATATTTTCCAGCTACATCTATCCTGACCTTTCAAGCTTTCTAGAATGCATTTTTAGAAATATGGGATGGCAAAAAAAGACCTTTGTGGATTTTGTCCCAATACAATAGTCTCAATAAAGGAGGTTTTGAATCTGTTCATGAATTTTCAAGCAGGTTTATGAGGGTTCATAATTCCATTCCAAAAGATATAAAACCTTTTGTGGCTGCTGCTAAACTTCATTATGCTGGATCCTTCGATAATGGCTTTGCTTTTTCATCAAGGGAGAGAAAATCAGGAAGTCTTGCTACCATGTTCACAGATGCTTTAGAAGTGGAAGCAAATATGATGGCAAGTGGGAGGATGAAACAAAGAGACATTGATAGGAGGAAAACAAGAGAAGAAAATATGCCTTCTACTTCTTCTTCTGAAACCGATATTAAATTTGAAATGATGTTGAATAAAATGGAGAAGTTAATGGATAGATTGACTGTGGAAAATAGATCATTCAATAGAGAACCAGCTGATGCTCAAATCAGAAATCCAAATTTCAGAAGGCCAAATCCTCCTATGCTTCCGTAAAATAGGAAAAGAGATATAAGAATCCCAAGAAATGAAGAAGATCAACAAATTCAACCACCTTTCCTAGAAAATTATGTTGCAGACGAAGAAGATCCTGCTGAGAATGAAATTCATCTTTTTGGGGAATTAGATTCAGAGATATATCTTACTGAAGAAGAACATCACGTGTTTGCAAAGGAATGTGGAAATGAGGATTTTGAAAGGGAGTCAGAGCAGTATCAGAGGGGTTATTTACATGTTATGGATGATGTACACATAAAGATCAATTTAAGAAACATAAAGGTTATTCTAAATAAAGGGAGGCTAAATTCAAATCAGCCTTCTACTAGTGCATTAAATACAAAAAAAGGAAAAGAAATACAAAAATATCTTATTGTAAATAAATAAGTTGAAAATAAAATAGAAAAAACAAAAGGAACAAAACAAGTGACACCGGTAGATGTAGAGAAAGTTGATTCTGTTTTCAATTTGCAGAATGAACTTTCCAAGTTGAAAATCTATGTTCCTTTTAATCAGTTGCTGAGAAATAATGAGTATAGGGATACGATAACAAAGATGGTTAAAGGTCAAGGAAAATTTCAATCAGACATTTTAGAGTTGACAGATGATAATCCTACTATTTGATTCGGGTCAAAAGTTGAAAGTATAGATGATGAAGAAGTTCCTCCTTTTTATTTGAGTTTGGATGTGAATGATATGGTGGTACATAATGCAATGTTAGATTCAGGTGCATCACATAATTTAATTCCAAAAGGAGTAGTTGAAAGTTTGGGATTGGAAGTGACAAGACCTTATAAAGATTTGTATTCTTTCGATTCTAGGAGAGTGAAGTGTCTTAGTCTAATTAAAGACATGGTAGGGACTTTGAATAAATTGCCAACATTCCACCAAAATTTGGAATGTTGTTATCAAGGTCTTGGACTTCAAAATTAAAGGGTAGTTTACAAATGGACATGTCATATGCTACTATTCCTATCCAAGATGGAAGTAGAATATTTTATAGTGATAAAAGAACTCCTTACGTAGTAAGCAGTCAAGATAGACCTGATATTCATCATATATATGCTGCTGATACTGATTTGGGTTCTTATATTTTCTTTAATGATACTGTCCCATGTGATTTGGAGTTTACATTGCAAATAAAATATGAAAATAATGAAGGAGTGATAAAAAAATTCTTTGGAAAAGAAACAAAAAAGAGATGGTTTATGGACTATGTATTTTGATGGATCTGTGGCAAAGGTTGGCGCCAGTGCTGGTGTATATATAATTTCTCCTATCAGGGATTTTAAAGCTCTGTCATATAAGTTAACATTTGAATGCACGAATAATGTGGTTGAGTATGAAGCTCTGTTACTTGGGTTGCATGCATTGAAGGATCTGGGAGCACAAAGGATAAGAGTTTTAGGAGATTCAGAGCTTGTGATAAACTAGGTGAATGACAGTTATCAAATCATACATCCTTGTATTAGAGCTTACAGAAATGAAGTATGGGATATGTTTGGTAATTATTTTACAGAACATACAATTAAGGTGATTAAAATATATGAGAATACAGTAGCAGATTCTTTGGCTGTTGTTGCTGGTAAATTTAAAACTCCAAGTGCTGGTAAAAAAGAGTATCAAGTAGAAATTGTAAATAGACCATCTATACCTCATAATTCTAAATATTGGCAGGTATTTGAAGATGACATGCAGATAAAAATATTTTTGGAACTATTGGGAGAATTTGTAAACACTCATATTGATGCTGAAAATGATGACAATGAAAATTTCCAAGATGCTAAGGAAAACAAAGAAGAAAAGATTGATGCTGAAAAATTAAAAGGAACTTTAGGAGGAAAGGATATCATTCAATTGAAATGTAATTTTATACCAAGGGGTTTGATCCCTTTAGAGAAATTTTTTTATTAGAATGATGTTGCTAAAGATCGAAAAGTAAAACCTATTGATAATGCTATTGAAGATATAAGCATTTGTACTAAAGAGAATCCAAAGATTGTGAAACTGTCTTAAAACTTGCCTACAAAAGAAAAAGAAGAATATGTGAATTTGATGAAAAAGTATACAGATGTGTTTGCTTGGAGTTATGAAGACCTTAAGGAATATGATACTTCAATAATACAACATAATATTCCAATCAAACCCGAAGAAAAGCCTTTCAGACAGAAGCTTAGAAGAATAAATCCAAAGCTGCTACCAGTTATTGAGAAGGAAACTAAAAAAATGTTTGATGCCAAGATATTGTGACTTTAAGATTTGTTCTTGTTAGAAAGAAAAATGGAGAAATAAGGCTTTGCATAGATTTCATGAATTTGAATAAAGTCTCCATGAAAGATAATTATCCTTTGCCGAAAATGGATCATATTCTACAGAAAGTGGTCATAGCAGAAATAATTTCAATGATGGATGTATTTACAGGATATAATCAGATCAAGGTGTTACCTAAAGATTAAGAGAAGACTTCTTTCACTACACCATGGGGTACTTTTATGTATGCAAAGATGCCTTTTGGTTTAATGAATGCAGGGGCTACTTTCCAGCGTGCCATGGATATTGCTTTTGCAGGAGAAATAGGAAATTTTGTGGTAATTTATATGGATGACATCACAGTTTATTCAAGGTCTAATAAAGAGCATATTCATCATTTGGAATTTTTTTATATAAAATGCAAGAAATTTGGTATAACATTTAATCCAAAAAAATCAAATTTTGCATTAGAGGAAGGAACGTTATTAGGCCACATAATTTCAAGGGATGGAATAAAAATTGATCCCGATAGAGTCAGTGCAACTTTGAAGGTAGGAGAACTAAGAAGTAAAAAAGAAATACAGTCATTCTTGGGACAGGTAAATTTTTTGAGAAGATTGATTCCCAGTTTTGCTGAAATATTAATGAATATCACAAATATGTTGAAAAAGGGTCATGAGATAAAATTGACAGTAGAGGCTAATAAATATTTTAAAGAAATAAAACAATCTATTTCAGAGGCTCCTGTGTTGGTGAGTCTAGACTTCACTAAATATTTTTTGATATTTCCTTATGCTTCAGAACATACTATCGCTGCAGTTTTGTTACAGAAAAATAATGAAAACATGGAGTAGCCCATATCCTTTTCCAGTAAGATGTTGAGAGATGGGGAATTAAAATATGATATTATGGAGAAGCAAGCATATGCTTTAGTTAAATCATTGAAGGATTTCAGGGTGTATATTCTTCATTCACATATAATTGCTCATGTTCCAACCGCTGTAGTAAAAGGGATACTCACACAGCTTGACCCAGAAGGAAGAAGGGAGAAATGGATAGTGACATTACTGGAGTATGACATAGAGATTAAACCTACCAAGTTGATTAAAGGCCATGGATTGGAAAAAATGTGGACAGATTCAAAATATGAATCTTTGCAGCTCAATTTCTTATCTAGTCAATTTCATCAGTTGGATACAGCGGTGGAGGTAATGATTAACTTCGCTACATCTCCATGGTATTTTTATATTGTTCATGTTCTTCAAAGTTTACAAGCTCCTGCAGGATTGAGTAAAATAAGAGCAAGATCGGTAAAGTTGAAAGATGCCAAGTTTTGTATTTTAAATCAATACCTTTATTGAAAAGATCCGGGAGGAGTGCTACTTAATTGCCTTTTAGAAAATGAAGCCCGAGACACAGTAAAAGAATTTCATAAAGGAGATTGTGGAGGACATCATTCTTGGAAGGTGACAGCAAACAAAATTTTGAGAGCAGGTTTCGATTGGCCATCATTTTTTTCAGATGAGTACAAAGAAACAAGTACATGTCACCAATGATAGATTTTTAATTGTAAAAGAAAGGTAATTCCCCTTCCTCTTAATCCAATAACAGTAGAGCCTCCTTTTCAGTAGTGGGGTTTGGATTTCGTTAGAGAAATAAACCCAAATTCTTCAGGACAACATAAATGGATTCTAACAACCACATTATTTCACAAAATGGATTGAAGCAATACCTACCAGGAGAGAAATTGAGACAGTAATTATGGATTTTCTTGAAGAAAATATATTGGCAAGGTTTGGGTGTCCCAGAAGAATAGTGACTGATAATGCAGCAACTTTTAAATCCAAAAAGAGGATTAATTTTTGTCATAAATATCATATCATCTTAAACCATTCAAATTCTTATTATCCATAGGGAAATGGATTGGCTGAGTCTTCTAATAAGATCTTGGTAAGTATTACCAAGAAGTTCTTAGAAGACAACAAGAGATCTTGGCACACCAGACTTAAGTATGCTTTATGCGCTAATAGAATTAGTACTAAAAGAGCAATTGGAATGTCTCCTTTTCAATTGGTATATGGAACTAAAGTTATTTTTTCAGCATCATTGGGTGTTCTAGTTATGAGATATTTTCAAGAACAACAAGAAGAACCAAACCACATGCATAGAAGGATAAACCAAATCATTGAGTTAGAAGATCAAAGGAATAAAGCCTATGATAAAGTGCAGACACACCAGGAAAAAATGAAAATTACTTTTGATAGAAGGGTGAGAGAAGAACAGTTCCAAATTGATGACTTGGTGTTAAAATGGGATGCTCCTAAGGAAGATAAACATGGAAAATTTGACCACATGTGGGTAGGTCCTTATGTTATTACAGGTCATAGAGGGGAAAATGCATTTGTTCTGGAATATCCAAATGGGGTTTCATTGGAGAGTAACCCTGTTAATGGAATATTTTTGAAGCATTACTTGTCCTAAGGTGGAAAGAAAAATTTGTACCATAGTTTGTGAATATTTATTTTCTTGAAAGCAGTACAGATGGTGAACCAAATATTTTTGAAGCCCGGAGTGAAGGAATGATAAAAGCCAATTTTAGAAAAAGTTCAGCGAGTTAAAGGAAAGAAGTATAGGAAGAGCTCCTCTACAAGGAGCTAGGCATTTAATTTGGGATACATTGTTAGTAGAAATCACCAAGTTTAGACACTATTTAAATTTTATTGATGATCAAAGGGCATTAGTCAATTTATCTACTCAAAGACTGAAGTTGGTAAACGAAACCAAGGAAAATAATCCTTTAAATACAACTCAGAATGCTTTAAATTTCTTAAATTATCTAACATATTAGAAGTTGTAGGACATCGGGATTAAGGACAGAGTAGCAATTGTGCTATGGGAAAATAATTTTATTAACAAACATCAACTTATGAAAATAGTGCATGATAAGGCTAATACAATGTCTTCACAAGTAAAAGATTGCAGGCTTTCTTTTAAGGATCTATTTGAAAATGGTCTTCCTTCTTTTTGGGATGATGAAGGAAGATTATTTTATCAGGATCATTATCACAGTCTACTAGTACAGAATCACATGGACGATTCGAAGTTTGAATATTTAGTTAAAGGGTTGACTGGAAAGATCATTGTAGAAAAATTGACAAAGGATTTCGAAATATTGCAAAAGTTTTTAATCATTAGAAGAGGATTGCCCATAGTATCTTATGAAGAATATGTGGATCTGGAGGAGTCAATTAGAGAGATGATAGAATATGACACACCAAATGTAGAGAAATGGAGGATCGTGGAGAGATTTAGGAAGCCCAAGTATATACTTCATCCTTGGAAACAGGTGTTGCATTTCGTAGCGTTGCTTAATCGGGATACTTTGCAAGTCACTAAGTTGGTTATAATCAAACAATCTATTGTTTGAATCGAAGCATGTAGTTTTTATTCCTAGTTGTTAGAATATGATTGCAAAAACTTCAATTAACATATTATTCGGTTATTAGTTTTCATGGGAAGAATCTATCTTTGTATATATTTGAATTTATTTGATATATTGGGGGTTGGAACCCATATGTTGAGACTAATATTTTGAGAACTTATCATTTTGGAGTAAATAATAGAGTTGAATGTTGGTTGGTCTCCAAAGATTCCTGTGTCATTTAATGTTACAGTCTATGCCTTATTTGCATGTGATAGTCTTCTAAGTGCTTACCTTCCATTATGTTTTCTTTCGTATCTGAACATAGTGTTTAATAGTTTCAGAATTCATACATGTTATGCTCTCGCTATTGTTTTAGATATTTCACAAATATTTCTTCTAAATTCAATATAGAATTCATCTTGTGATGATTTATCTTGATGGATTGTTCATGTTTCTTTCTTATTCACCCAATAATCAATGAATGACTGTGGCTAAGTGATTATCTTGCATTTGTTGGGATTCTATGTATGAATCTTTGTTTATCTTTATCTATTTGACTCCATTTCCCAATGGTATATGTGTTGTTTCAACCATCTACTTGACTTAAAGTACTGATTTCATATATCTCGCCTTGTTAAATTTATATATGAGAGATCCCTCTCTAGAAAGGAAAGCTAGTTTCTTTCTAAAGTGGTTTTTGTTGTTACCTTGAGACTACCTTCCACAACCTTTGGTACATTTTGAGTGATAACACATGTGTTTATTTGGGGGCTGATTGGAATCTAGCCACCAATCTAACATCTTGCATCACATCTGGTCTTGTGGCTATCACATATAGCAGACTTACAATCATGGATCTAAACATTGTATGATCTACTTCCAGTGATTCATCATCCTTACTTAACTTGCAACCATTTACCATAGGAGTACCAACATGTTTGGAATCTTCCATTTTAAAATTTTTCAACATATCTTTGATGTACTTAGTTTGAAAGATGAAAATTCCTTTGTCTTTTTGGTAGACTTGCAATCCTAAGAAGACAGTCAATTCACCCGACATTGACATTTCGAATTCTTTCTTCATTTCAAAGGAAAAATATACACTTAGGTTTCTAAGATTGCTTCCAAATATAATATCATCCTAATAGAAAACAAAAATTATCATATTTTTATCTTCAATCTTTAGGTAAAGATTACTTTTAGTGGCTCCTCTTTTAAAACCTTGTTGTTTCAAGTAATTGTCTAGTCTTGAAAACTATGATCTTGGACACTATATGATTGAAGGTTTCCTAAACACTATAGATGGGCATGACATGAGATGCATTTATCCTCCAGCCAGCTTGCCATTTTATCTTTCTATATGTTGATTGTTGTACGTGACTATCCCCAGCAGAGTCATCAGTTCTATTGTAAAGGAAAGTATCCTATGGCTAGGGTTTAAGAGCCCATCAACGTACTGGGGTTGAAAGGTGGATGCAAATGGTTTTGAAAGTATATATAAGCAATATGTATAGATTAGAATGGTTCATACCTTATCCAAATGAAGGTTGATCCAAGCAGCCCTTTAATCCTCTTCTTGCTCCTCTTGCTCCTCTTGCTCCAAGAGACCTGCAAAACAAGTTATACCTTCCTCAAAACAATATGAACACATATAAAGAAATGGTAATCAAATAAACATGAAATAATAATTTGATTAACATCATAATATGATCATAAACACATATTCAATCACACATTAAACAATGATTTGGGAAGAAGAAGGACATCACATATTTATTAATCTTGAAAACAAGCACAAATATACCTTCTCTTCAAGTTCGGCACCTCACAAAACCTTGATCTGGTTTTGTTGCTTCTCTTCTCCAAGAAACTCAGACTCCAAGATCTACAACACAAGGGTATGATCGTTAGGGAAAAGGTGTGGGCAAAGAGAGTCCCAATTCCTCCAGCATAATGATGCAAAGATTCAAGTCCCCTGTCATGGACCTCCCTACCTCTATTTATATGCTTAATGACGAGTTAGGGTCGAAGACAAAGTAGTTACAACTAAAGGAGTCAGTTGCATAACTATCCAAACTACCCGAATTTCAAAATTCGTATTCTTTTGACATTTTTAGGAGGCGTACATGGGTTGCAGAAACAACAGTCACATAAACGAGGGGGTATACATGGGTTGCAATGTATAAATTCATGTATTTAAGGAGTACACAACTATTATATATAGCAAATCGTGTATGTACACGGGTTTCCTTAAGGAAATCCACATACACATCAAAAACTCATTTTAAGGGTACTTCCAGGCATTTTCATACTTTTGTGTCTTCTAGGAAGTTTTAGCTAACTAAAATAAATTTCCACTGGTGTAGAGACAAGGTCAATCAGAGTTACAAAAATCAATATATGGGTCCTCCAAGTTAGGTGTTTTTTCAGTGACTTTCTTGAAGTGTCGTCATGGAAGGGTCGACATGCGACAAAATCATGGGAAAGTGGTCACAGGAAGAGATGTGTCATTTTGAGCTATAACAGATCTTATTTAAGACCATAGAGTGCCTTCTTTAGTTTACAAACATAATCTTTGTTTTTTGAGAATACAAACCCTTCAGGTTGTTCAATATATACTTCTTCTTCTAGTTTTCCATTCAGGAATGCAGACTTGAAATCCATTTGATATACTTTGAAATTTTTATGGCATGATAGTGCCAAAAAAATTCTGATTGCTTCAATTCATGATACAAGAGCGTAAGTTTCTTCAAAGTCAATATCTTCCATTTGGGCATACCCCTTACAAACCAATCTTGCTTTGTTCCTTGGTACTTGTCCATCTTGATTGAACTTATTTTTGAAAATCCATTTGGTTCCTACAATGTTCTTATCTTTAGGTCTCGGGACAAGTTCCCAGGTCTCATTTTTATCAATCTAATCTAGTTCTTCATTCATGGATTTGACCCATTCAACACTTTTGATGGCTTCTGTAAAGTTCTTGCGTTCAACTATTGAGAGTAGGGCTTGTTCAACTCCTATTAGTTGGCTTCTTGCTATGACTCCAGCATTTTTATCACCCATGATCTGTGACTCTGGATGATTCTTTTGTATCCTTATAGAAGGATTTTTAGTATCGGGTCTAGGGAATTCTTCTTCATTTTCCTGTGTATCTTGCTTCTCTTTGTCTTATTCTTTGTTATGAATGCTATCATCCTTTTGCAAGTATTTTATTTCATCATCACATGTATTTTCAATACTGCCAATATTTTTCTCTCTTTTGTCAACATTTTTGTGACAGAGTTTACACTCTGCATTTTTTCACGCTCTTCCATTTTTTGTCTAGGATACATGTTTTTTTTAAACTATGTTCCTGTTGCCATATCTAATGGTCTGTTCTTCCTATAAGTTAACTGGATTTTGCTTTTACTAGAATTCCTTAATCATGTGCATTTAGATCTCCATATAAAAACCTATCATATACTACTGGATTCTTTTTGATTTTATATCTATATTATCAACTGTCGAGAAAAAACCATAACTTTAGGTCCTCAACACAGATATTACTTCAGTTTGTTACATAGTTTCTCTGGTCTCACTATCTCATACACAAAGACTCATAAACTCAACCATTTCCTTTTTCAATGCTGAACTCATCCTGCTACCTTATCAATACACTAAATTTTTTTTTTTGACTTGAGTTTTTTTCTACTGTCAACAATTTTTATGTGTCATGACTTCAAATACTAAGTGATTATAATCATCTTTATCTTCTATTTGATTGTAGACATCATGGTCTTTATGGCTCTCACATTTTTTTGTTATCACGTTACTTCATATTCTTATGTCCTCCATACACCAACCTTGATCACCCATCATCTTTGAAGAAGATAGCTTTCAATATAAATCAACATTAGATACCAATTGGAATTTCCTGAATTTAACTCCCCTTAAATATATGATCCTTTCTAATGTTATTTTTAGGGTGTTCTTTAAATCATGAGATATCATTCAGGAAAGGATCCCACAATCATCACTACATCCTTCTTCATCACCTTCATTTTTATCGGTGTATCCTTTTACATCTCCATCTTGTTTTTCCTTGTAATGGATGCCCTTTTTATATGTGGCATAATTATGTTCATTGTCATCTTTGGAGACCTCACTGATGTTTGAAATATTTATTTCTTCTATATCTTTGGAGTCTTCTTTTCTTCTCCATATTTTTCCAAGAGGTACTCTGCTTATTGGTTTTTTATTTCTTTGTTCGTCGGTTTTCATCTTCCATACGTTTTTCTGAGTTTCGTGGGAATATCTACATGTACTATTCTTGCAATGTTTTGAAAAGTTTCCAATACTATGACATATGAAACAAATAAGCCTTTTTCCATTAGAGATGTTGGTGTATTCTTTCCTTATTAGCCCTTCATCTTTTTCTTTGATTCTACAATCATCATCCTTGTGACCAAACTTGTGACAACAAAGACAATATCCATATACTGTATGTTTGGAGAATCTCTAGTTTTTCTGCTTGTAATGACTCTTTTCTTTTGCATGTCTTCTGAAATTTTTCATCTTCGGAGGATGAATTATGATAACTGGACTTCATTTCCTTGTGATTCTTCTTCTTCCTGGGTGTATCTTTGGAGGCATCATGTTGACATTTAACATTAGCAACATTTTCATGAATGATGGAGCTTAATCCTTTATGATTATATCCAAGACCTATTTTATCCCTGGGGGATCTTTGTAAGTGGAGGAATTTATTAAGATCTTCAGTATTTTCCTTGAACTTTTCACTAACAGCCATGTAATCTTTTATCTTCTTTACTTCTTCCTTGAATTCAACAACTTCTTACTTTAATCTCTTGACCTATTCGATACTAGCCACCACTTGTTGTCTTTAATTGTGTAGCTCTTCTTGGAGGGTTTTGACTTCCTCTTCTTTTGACTTCTTCTCTTCTTGATATTTTGAAAATTTTTCTTTCAATACATTTTTCTTTTTCCTACATTTTTTAATTTCATCTACAACATCGATGTATTGGGCTTCTATGTCCACTTCTGATTCCTCATCTGAGTTTGTTGTCCCTATAAATAAATTTTCTTCATCTTCACTTATCTTTTCATCTTCACTAACATCCATGAAAATAGCAAGTCTTCCTTCTACTCTTTGCTCAACTAAGTAGAGGTCTTTTATCTGGTCCCCTAGTTCCTTTGTAGAGTTACATTTACCTATCTTCTCTTTGACATCATCAGGTAATCCATCAAGGATTGAATCCATTTCCATTGAGTTACTTTTCTTGGATTTCTTATCCTCTTTGGTGGGAATTAATCAGTGATCACTAAATTTCATATATCATGTCCCAATGCCTTCAAATAAATTTTAATTCTTGTACTCCAAAACATGTATTCTTATTTTCTAAGTATTCGATATCCATTTACGATGGAAATCTTTTCTTGTTGATCCATAGTGGTTTTAATGGGATTTTCCTTCCAGTGGTTAAACTGTAGTGAAGGAACCCGCTTTGATACCAATTGTTGGTTTATTGGTCAATATTGAGAGGGNCCATTAGGGAAAACCACCAATACGTCCTATTACTACAAAATTGTTATTTACAAATAGTTTTTACTGCTGCTACAAACAAGGATGGTATTACACCCTATTTACCAGAAAATACTGGAAGGAGGCTATGACCCCCTGGTTTATCAGCTACTACTAAAAGGATCCTACGACAACCTATTTACCAACTACTACTAGAAGTAGGCTACGACCTTCTGGTTTATCAGCTGCTACTAAACGGATGCTACGACACCCTGTTTTGTCAGATATAACTGACAGGATGATCTTACACCCTATTTAATATCTTATGATGGAAGGAGGAAACAACCCCCTACAAGACTGTTGCATTCCCAAGTGCCACCCTGCCACCCTAATATGTTTTCTGTAGTATACTAGATTTCTTTTCCCTCCATTCTCTATCACACCCACTGGTCTTTGTTTCTGATTTTCTGATCTGGACGTCGAAACACGTTCTCTCACTCATACTTCTGCGTATAAGTATATTCACATTTCCTTCGGATGTATTGTTCTGGAAACAAACCCTTTCACAAACATGCCCTTCCAAATCTGATAATCACAGTTATCATAATTATGTTTATGAACATTTAATTATTAAAATTAAAACTATCAAATAATCTTTTAATAATGGCGTATAATATCTTCATACTTGTGGGCATCACTTGTATGGATTGCAAGAAATATTTAATACATGTAAATATCGAACTAGAACATTATTTTGCACCCTTTCACTCACTCAGAAGCTCAGAATTCATTTCTGCATCTTGACTTAACATTTTATGGTGCTTCCACAATCTCCTTCTCCATAATCAATCTAAGCCGTTGTTCTAATTTTGAGACTCTTTGGTCCATAGATCTAGCACATAAATTTCCTCCTCGAAATCATATTTTCACACCATAGTTTCCTCATCAACGATTCCCCACCGTTGATCTTCATCGGGCGTTTTCCTAACTGTTGATGTCAGGTAAGATGCATATTGCGGAATGTGGGTTTGTGACTTTTCCAAAATGTTTTTTTGTGACTTCTGTAGTTGTCTTTCTATGCCAATCATTCTGCACCGTTGATCTGCTGTGGGCTCTTCCATGACTGTTGGTCTGAGATAAGATGTGGATTGCGGGATGAGGAAATGTAACATTTCCTCAAATACTATCTTGATTTTCTTCAAGCTCCTTTCTGCAAGCTCCTTTCCGCAGGATCCTTTTCGGAATCTCCTTTCTGCAAGATTCTTTCCGCAATTTTCTTCTGCACCATTGATCTTTTGCGGAGTCTTTCCCGATCTTTGATATTTCAAATTTCAGGTTGCAGATTGTGGGTTCATAGAATATTTAAACATTATTTCTGCAATTCCATTTCTGCATTTTTTCTTCCGCACTGTAGATCTCTTTTAGCGGAACTAATATTAGCCATATGATCTTGATATTTTGCGGAACTTTGCATTTTCCACCTAACTATTAGAATTAATCCTTTACCGTTTGATCTAGTTTGGGACTGATATAAGCCATCCGATCTTGGTTGTTGGGAAACTGATCCTTAATCGTCAGATCTCGTGCGGGATGCTTCCTGACTGTCAATTTTAGATCAAATGTAGATCTTACCATGATTTTATGGATCTGCATGATTTATTTGTGAAAATCCTCTGCCACTATTTCTAACAGTTTTAAATATTTATATACATAGAGAGTTTTGTCATGCTGCTAATTATAAGGAATTTATAAACACTCTTGCAAATATAGTTTCTCTTAAGAATTTATAAACACTCTCATGGATATAGTTTCTCTGTTCTTCAATTTTTACATATACTCTATCTCCCGTTCATTTCACTCCTCTGCAGTTCCACTCTTCATTCATATTGCATCTCTATTTCCACTCAACCTCCATTCTTTGTTTCATTAACCATTGTTTACATCATACTATAGACACTGTCTTGGAGGTCTTCAGATTACTCGTTCATGTTGTCTTATCATTCATGTCCATCTCATCCATTGCATTTGTTATAAATGAAGTTTTATGACATCATCATTAGGAAACCATCATATTCCATGTCATCATATGTGTCATGCCACATCCTCAACTATGCCACACCATGCGATCACTACCTTAGTCTTTCACTGAGTTTGTCCTACCATCATATCCACTGGTTATTTCTTTGTCATTCATGAACACCTTTTACGGCAATGAAAACTATATACCCAACACACACAAGGTTCATAGAGGGTGATCAAACATCAAGCTATTAATTGATAGGAAATATATCATAGATTCCAAGGGTTCTAAACAATAAGTTGAACATAACCATGAGGTGAAATGAACGAAGTGATGGAAATATATAAATAACAAGATGTTAACCTAAAATATTCATAGGAATGAATACCAATTAATTAGAGGGTTTAAAATTGGAATATCATTTGAAAACAAATTAGTAGTTTCAGGTAATAAACACTTAAACATTAATGTTACCAGATTTGAAGCTAGCACTAACTAATGCAGTGCAAAAGTTATTTATGTGTCCAAATTAAGAAGCAATAGCAAAATATAAGAGGCACGGTTCAATCTATAGAAATAAATTATCCTTGAGCATGCATGCATTACTATATAAGAAAGCTTATCTTTACATATTTAGTGACCCTCTATGACTTCCAAATCGAACCTCCTCTATGACTTACATCACTATTTTTATAGAGAGAGAATACACAAGAACTTAGATTTGAGATCCATATATCAAAGAGTCAACTCTTATCTATTTTATAAAAATATACATATGAACCTAAATATAAAATAGCATATCTCAAACTGATTCTAAATCCAATATTATAGGACTTTCTTTGACCAAGTACATCATCAAAATATATTTGAGTCTAAATCTATAATTGTTTTGGTCTACAACAGAAATGTACTAGGGAATAACGTTTGAAGATCATATTGAAAAATAAAAGATCATGCTATAGGAAATTCTATAGCAAACTTATGATTTCTATAAGACCAACACCGCAAAGTCTCAAAAATTTGTAGCAGTTCTTTCTCTTGCATTTAAACTCAACTGGCTCCAAAATGTTGTCAAAAGTAGTAAAGGTTGACCCGAATCCCGAAATTGTAGAACCTAACAAAAAGAGTTCATGGATCCTAACTATGATTTAACTATTAGAGTCTATAGCATGTCCTATAAATCCTAAGTCCCCAGTTTTTCCAAAATTCCTAGTCTACTACTACTTGTTTGATTCTTTTGACTCCCTTGGAGGCATTGATCTTTCCAATACTTTCTCTGTTCAAACAATTTTCTATTGTCCCTTCTAATCTTTTTAGAAAAATTGTAGATTTGGTTATGCTTAATTAAAAGTTTAGTGATCCTCCTATTGATATTGTTTCTTTCCTTTTGTAGTTGCTCAATCAAACCTTTAGATTCCTTAAGTTACTCCTTAAGAACTTTTCTAGGTTTATATTTTTTTCCTTTTGATTGTTGTCGAATATCAATTTAAGGTAACTCTATTTTCTCATCCAAATCCTTTATTTTAGAATTAGGTTCAGTTTGGCAAGTTAAATATGGATCGATGCAATTTACTTCTTGTTATTCATTTGAAGAAGCTCTTATGAAAAAACTAGTCTTAGGAAAATTGAGAATCAAGTTAATAGTCTTTTCCATACTTTTTAAGAATTAGGCAATTCTGTATTCGTGTTTCATTGAGTAATCCGACTCTTCTTTAAAATTTGTGCTAGAAAATACATGCTTCCTTGTTTTGTAAACAATTCCATGTTTTCCATGTTTAATTTGTTAGAATATTATAAACCCACTAAATACTTGGGATATAATTAATTAATCATTTTTGTTTAATTTCCTATATTCTTGGCTAGGTAGTCGGCCTCCACTTGCGCCACTTGGTTAATACTTGCCATAATTACCCTAGGAGTGCCTTATACTAATTATGGATAAGATTCTTCCAACTTTATTGACTTCCCATATTAGTAACTGTGCCTTCATGTCATTTTCTTTCTTTAGACTACTTTTCCTAGTTTTTAGTGGATAAGGTAAAGCTAGTTAACTAGGCAACTGTTATATTTTGTGGCCAATGCATCCTCGATGATTTTCTCTCTATATTCCATTATTAGTGAGATTTTCCATCACTCACTCATTCTTTATCCAAATTGTGATCTCTTGGATTAATTTGGAAAGAGCGTTAGTCACCTATGGGGGTTTTTCATATCTGGTAAGATTGCTTTATGAGCTAGCATGAGTTGTCTCCTTATAAACTTGATTTTTCCACTCAAGGATGGATTATTTATGTACACCATTGTTGATAAATAATACATGGAATATTTCTCAACCATTCTTCACTTCTATTTTTTTTAGTCTCATTATTCCTCTCTGTAGTTTTCTTGTGCATCTCTATAAGAGATATATTTTGTAGGAAGATTCACATGCTGAATTTCTATTTGGTATCCAAGCATAGGATATCAATTCTAAATTCTATACATGGCATCAAAGACTTGGATTTTATAATTCTACATGGTATCAGAGCGCAAGGTTTATCAATTTATCAAGCTCTACTGGAAAGGGGGCTGAAGTTATCAACTTGATTGAGCTTACAAATTATTTCTTCAAAGTTTTTCTTTGTGCAAGTTGTAGAGAGAATACCCAAAAGCGCAATAAAAACAAAGCATGGATTTCTCTTAAGCTATGATCTCAACTCCTTACAACTATCATGAATGGAAGGCCAAGATTTCCATTCTATCCGCAGTAAGGGCCTCTACATAGTTTCTATGGCTTTAGAGAACGATACAAATGCTATTGTTGAGAAAGCTAAGTGGAGTAATTGAATGAATGAAACCTATGGATTCTTTTTTCTCTCAATTTGTCCAGATCTTATTTTTCATATTAATGGTTTGACCACTCCAAACTAAGTATGGACCAAACTTGAGTCTCTATTTGGAGTACAAGATGAGATAAGAGAAAATTAGTTGGAGAATGTGTTGATCTCATTCAGTCCAATAAGTTTCGAATCCATGGAAGAATTCTTCACTAATTTCAAGTCACTTATTCTTATTCTCAAGCAATTTGGGATTGAGAATAAGGAAGATCAATTGATTCTTTCCCTCCTTTCAAAATTGAGTCTTGAATACTCAGTTTTTGTGTCAACTTTCCATGCTACTAGGCTTGTGGTATTTTGAATTGGAAAATGCCTTATTTGAGTACATTCATTGATTCACGTACTAAATAGAAATACATATTGGTTTAGATGGTATCTCTTAAATAATAAAAAGTAAATATGATGTTATTATAGTTCAGGGAAGCAAGAATTCAAATTCAAAAGAAAAGAAAAAATTGAAAGAGAAGAAGCCAACATTAGAAGATGAAGATGAAGGTTCAAATCATACTAATGAAGATTCGAATTCCATGAAGAAAGTCAAGAATAAATGGAGCTTATCCAGGTTTTCTTATTGCAGAAAAGGAAATCACTCTAAGAAAAAATGTTTCAAGACTAAAATGGAAATCCTGGCTGAGTTGCTTTAGAATCATAACATTGATTTACCAGACAAACTAGAGAAGCATGATGAATCCCCAGAGCACTATCATAATGCACAGTCCCAATGTAATATCATTTATGATTTGAGTTACATAGTTAAATTGTTTTCTCACATATATGATTTATATTCATTTCCCGATATATCTAAATCAGAAATATCACTGTCTTCCTTGGATAAACCACCTATCATATCACTAGATCCATCTCCCAATACTTGTGTCTTTTCACTAGTTCCTAACTTGTGTTTATCCAACTGTTTCTGAGTCCATTAAAATGCTTATGATTTTGTTTTAGAAATAATTTTTTAGGAGGATATTCAGTTTATTGTATCATCCATACCACTTATCCATCCTTTGAATACTCATAATACTATACAAACCCCAAGTTCACTAGTTGATTCGTAATTGGATTCCTATGCAGTGTCACTTGTTTCTGTCGGTTTCAAATCTCGGTTATTGTTCACTTGTTGGTTATTTCAAGTCCATATACCATTCAAATTTACTCATCCATCAGTTTTACCCAGTTGCACATCATTTTCATACTATGGACCTGTGTACTCATGGAGACACTATAAATCTAGTTTTCTTTGCTCTATATGACAATATTTATGATATTTTAGAGTCTATTAATCCTCATTTCAGAATTGGGAAGGTGTTACATCAGTTTGTAGGGAATATACATGGTCTAGTTCACCATTTTGCAGCTATACAAGGAACATATTGTATTAAGTCTTTTATTCTTTGAGAAGGACTATGTAGAAATATATTTTCCTTTAATGATTATGTTTTCATTTCAGAGTATGCTGGAAGCAAGAAGCATTCAGATAATGCTCCTCCTTCATCAGATGATGAGCTACAAGGAGCCTCTTGACTTGTTTTTTGTAGAGACTACCTTGATGATTTAGTGCATGATCATGGAGTTCACAACTTCTTCACCACGTTCATCAGTAAGAAGTGGTTCATTAAAATCATTCAAGTGAAAAATAATACAAAGTGAATACATTTTGTTCATTCCAGTGCCATGCCCTTTCCAAGGGAGTATTTTCCCAATGTGGTTTTTCCTCTTTCCTCAGTTTTTGGAGAAAATAAATTGTAAAAGGGTGACCGTATCCTTGTTGTTTGGCCCTATATAACTATTATTTCTTATTCTTTTCATATAATCCATCATAAATTCATACTTAATGGTGGGGGGGGGGTTAGAATATTATAAACCCACTACATACTTAGGATATAATTAATTAATCATTGCTAGTTGATTTCCTATATTCTAGACTAGGTAGTTGGCCTCCACTTGTACCACTTGGTCAACAGTTTTTATAATTACCCTAGGAGCACCTTATACTGATTCTACCAACTTTATTTACTTCCTAGATTACTAATTGTGCATTCCTGTCATTTTTTTCCTTTAGACTACTTTTCCCGCTTTTCAATGGATAAGGTAAATCTAGTTAACTAGGCAACTGCTATCTTTTGTGGCCAACCCATCTTCCATTATTTTCTCTACAGATTCCATGATTAGTAATATTTTCCATCATTCATCATCACTCATTCGTGATTTATCCAATTTGTGAGCTCTTGGACTGATTTGGAAAGTGCTTTACTCACTTATTGGGTTTTTTCATATTTGGTAAGCTTGCTTTCTGAGCTATCATGGGTTTTCTCCTTAGAAACTTGATTCTACCTCTCAAGGATGTATTATTTATGTACACTATTGCTTATCAATAATGCATGGAATATTTCTCAATCATTCTTCACTTATCTTGTGTTCGGTCTCATTATCCTCTCTCTAGTTTTCTTGTGCATCTATGTAAGAGATATATTTTGTAAGAAGATTCACCTACTAAATTTCTACTTGGTATCCAAGCATAGGATATCAATTCTCTACATGGAATCAAATCCTTTTCTTTTATAATTCTACACAATTGTTACATCCTCTTTGCTCAACCTAGGACTTCTTCTAGTTTTAGTGGTTTTGGATACTATCTTCAAGCATTTTACCTCTTAGGAATTCCTTGTGTTTCATTTATAGGATTTTCAAGGTAAATAACAATTCTTTTATTTAAAGAAGGATTGAAACTAGATATTGAATTCAACCTAGATTTATTCATGGGTCTAGTATGAGGTTTTCGCAATTAAACCTGTTGATATTTTTGCTTGACCTTCTTAATATTCTTCTTATCCCTTTCATCAGAGTGATAACCTAAGGGATCCTCTATATTCAATTAGGCCTTATTATGATGAGATTATATTCCATGATATTTTACCTCCGATTCAGGAGTTTTAACCTTCCTCTTTTTTTCTCCATTACCATCTTGTTCAAAATTGGGATGTGTTTCTTTTTGCTCAAGAGAGAACTGTACCTTCTTCCTTGAAGTATTTCCTTCCTTTGTTTTAGACTTCCCTTTATTAGATTTGATATTGGCTACTTCAGTTCCTTTTCATATAGTAGAATCACTCTTTTTCTTGCTTGCAATTGTTTGAGGGGTCTTAGTATTTTTAGGAAGATTATCTATCCAAGCCTCTCGAGACTTAAATTCTTCAATTTCAAAACCAAAAAATGGAAAGAAATGGTTCTAATCCCTTTGATACTTACTTAAATATTTCATAATGAGTAATATAATGAAATCCTGATGAAAAATTCTATGTTTGGTGCTATTAGTATTATCCCTAAATTTAGAAGACATTTTGGAAAGGCTTTTCAACAAATAAAATGGTGGATTTATCTTGAAGATTCCATTTAAATGAAGTAGAAATATCATTTGATATAAGTAGACTATGGAATATCTACCTTCCATGGTACGATATATTTTAACCAGCTTCAATAATTCATTGTATTATTTTTTTAACCACATTCACAAGATCCCCTTTCACTAATCGGGATTTTGAAACTCTTTCTTGAGAAAATTATTACATATGCAATTTCAATGTTCTAGTGTTTGAACTAGAATTCACCATCTGTGGGTAGATCTCTTGTTCTTGCAATTGTGGCCTCAATGAATTATAAGGTCAAATCACCTAATATAACCCAGCTTCCATTGAAACCTACAGCATACACTTGAGAGACCCCTAAGTAATGTTTCTGCAACTTTCCATAGAAGTGAAACCAACTGTATTATTTTAACTTGATCACAAACTCCAGGTAAGAATTCGGGAGCCCTGCTCCTTCTAGCTCATAATGGACCAGTTGACCACCTTTTCCTGGAGACATGTCTTCATCTTAACATATTACACAATAAGGGCACAAATTACTTCACAATAAATATCCTCCAATGTAGCAGAGTTAGTTTTGGAAGAAGGGATATAAATATTAGGCGTTTTCTCTCTTCAATTTAACAAGATAATCATTACATACTATGGGAAATATACATATATGAAACTAAATAAAAAATCAAATGATATCATAAAGCACCGAACAAATAAATGATGACCCAATAAACACATTCTCCACCCTTCATAATTTAAAGGAAACCCCACAATCTTTGAAAGATATGATTTGACCTTGTGGTGTCTTCGCAATAATTTCATTCCTAGTTAGGCAGCGTCGTCATAAGGTTTTGTAGTGCTAAAAGCTGAAATTCTGCAACATCGACAATATCAGTTTGGTAGTGCCCCAATAAAACCTTAATCAAGCTTGTTTTTTAATCTACCTTGATTTGGTAGCACATCAACAATACCTTAATAAAACTCGCTACAAAATCAAGGTCAATGTAGTAGCGCATTAAATAAAAATATATAGTTATGCTACCAAATCTCAACCTCTTCAAAACAAGGAATATAGCCTGCTCACAGGGTGCTTAAAAACTACAAAAAGATTATTTTACATAACATGCTCCATATAAATTGTGCAATCTCTTTGATATTTCACTAACTAACAACCAAATTGAAACAAAAAGACTAAAGCAAAGAATCAATGTCATGCAACAAATAAGCTAAGGACAAGGGTTTATATGAAGTCAGAGCTTAAAAAATAACTACCAAGATTGGTCATAGGCTTCGGGAAGTATAAAATTTAATCATTAGCAAACCTAGGTGTAGACTTAGGTACGAACAATGAGTATCAATCTATGTTAAATACTAGGCCAGCAGGAATGGAAGGGGATATTGTTCAATAGCTGAGTTATGAGTAGAGCATCTATAGAAGAAAAACAGAGAAAGTAGATCATGTAACAACCATTTAGGCCATAATTTCCATGGAAACTCCATAGTGAATGCACTTTATTTGTGGTTTGTTACCAAGTGTGTTATTTGATTGCTTCTTTTATATAAATTTCAGTTTATTTCCACATTTTGTAGTAATATTAAATATGAAGTCTAAATCACATTACATAACAATATATTTCATAATATTGAAATATATATTGTGATGAAATATAAAAATGGAATTACATAGAAATATATAGATCACGTATAGACAAGTTCAACTCCATAGTGAGTGCACTTTCTTTTTACTTGCAATTCATAAATGAGAATAGAACAGCAAAAGAATTTGTGTAATGCCCCAACCTTATGAGAACCTCCAACACACACTCACTTCAATGGTCACTTGTCAACATACACATGCATGACAAAATGTTGTGGGATAGAGGAGTCAGCTATGGGTTCCTTGGTCCATCAACATGGAACACCATAAATTATGGGAACCCTTTCCATAAGGCAAGGAACAACTTGGACAATGGGATCCTAGATGGGTTGGATAGACAAAGGGGTGAATTTTATACAAGTAAACTTGTCCATGGGCATGCACAAAGCATGGTGTATGAAGTGGCATAATGAATTGATGGCTTCTAGATGAATTGGGAATGATCAGCTATGTGGACCAAGTGGGTACATTTGGGCTTTGTCTATCAAAGGTACCTGCAAAAAGAACAATGTGATGGACACACCTACCAAAGGAACCCTTGCAACATTCATGAGATGGATGTTATGCGATGGTACAATTGTAAAGTAGGGTTTTGATGGGAATTATGCGATGAGCACACTTTCCAAAGACACATGCAGTTGATGTGAATACAATGGGAATGGATGGAATGATCAAAATCTCTAGGAGCACTTGTGATGAAAGTGGATGCGATGGGCACACTTGACCCAATGATCCTATAGTGTGTGATGGTAGGATGGTTGCACTTCTAGGAAACTAGGCAGCATACAAGCTTGTGGTCATGAGCTCATGGTAAGGTGGGCACACCACCATAAAAGTTTTGTATCGACAAGCTATGTTATGTGGGAATCATGTAGATGCACATGACCACTTATACTTGGAGGGTATTTCTAAGAGTTGGAAAGAGTTGTATATAAATGAGGAGGCTTTAGTTTGTTTTAAGGAATTCTTTCAATCTTGGAAAGGAAGTCTAAATATCTTTGATATTGGGGGTTTCTAAGTAAGGGAAAATTTGGGTTGGTTGGGTAAAACACAAACTTGTGAACAATACCTACATGAGGCATGCCTACAGTAGCTTCAGGGGTAGGTTTGTATAGGGTTGTTGGGCATTGGAAATACAACCATTTTCCTTGGCTACTTTATACTCACTATAAAAAAGGAGCATACATGAGGCTTCCCTCCCTTGTTATATATTGTAAACAATATTCTCATTAATAAAGTATTAAGTCATCCAACTTGGATGTCTAGATAAACATGTGCATGTGCATTATAGCTTTGTGTAATAAGTTGAATGTTGTTTGATTTCATGTCGTTTAAGATTTCGATTTCATCTTGTGAAGTTGGATAAATTTTGTAATTATTGAAGATAAGTATTCTTGGGATGTTTAAGGTTGTGGTTGGACACAAGAATCAAGGTTAAATGAATTTGGTTGAGTAGGACATGGTTGCATTTGATAGTGTGTATTCTTAGGAGAAGATATGGTCATAAAATATGCTAAGAAGTGTAGTACAATTGTAGTAGGAACAATTTGGTCTAATTCCTATGGTTGAGGAAAGGAATTTCCTGACCTTAGGATCCAATGCAAAGTTGGGAAATTCCTATGTTTTAAATAAAAATGTTTGGGAAGACTATATTTCCATTATAATTGTTATGAAAGAAAAAGTTGGACACTTTTCTCTTCTATTGTAGGTTGCAGAACAATTATGGGTGCACCTCTCCATACTTGGGAAAAAGTGGAAGTAGAGCATAGCCCTTATGTAGTTCAACAGGAAATTGCAAAGATGACTAGATAATTACAATCACGGATTCTTAACCTCGCCACTCTTCATCATTCTTGGGAAAATCAAAGGCATGTTGCAGACCTTTGCAAATATTCAGAAGTACTCTAAAGGGAATCGAAAGTGAAAATTGATTCTTAGGCATAACAGAAAAAGGGTAGATCATGGTATAGGCTTGCGTAGTCATGCACTCTTCGTTGAGACTTGGGAAGAACCAAAACCTTCATTTCTAGGTCATGGAGATGGACAAGTGAATGTTTGAGTAAGTAAGCCAAGTATTGGGGCTTGGGAATACTTTATAGAGGTTCTACAAAGAGTTAAACCTTTGTTGGTGTTAACACTCCATTTTTAATAGTTGATCTAAGGGCCTGATAGGAGTTCGATGAGGGTCCCATTCCCACAAACTTCATGCAAACACCCATTCAAGTTATCAGAGGTGTAAGGCAAAGAAGAAAACAACAGGTGTGCTGAAGGTGTTGAACGAGACTCGAAAGCAAATGCTGAGATTGATCAGAGGTGGATAAATGGATCCAAACCATTTCGCGCAAGCAGACATGCTTGACCAAGGCCATGTTTCTAGATTTTGAAATGGGTTAAAGGTCAGAAACATTCTATAGTCAAGATGAGATCTGAGTCAGATCTATGGTGTCAATCAATTTTGCAAGCCATACTTGTGCGGCTAAAGCCACGATTTCAAATCGTGAAAGAGGGGTAGCGGTTGCGAAGATCAATGGCCATGATAAGAAAGGAAAGAAATATATGGCCACTATTTATTGCACAATGTGGACTAGCATGGATGAATAACAAGGCTTCTCATTGTGAAAGATAGTGGGGCCCACTCAGATCTACGGCTGCATGAAGGGTCGATCGCGATCAACGGCTGAGGACACGTCACGAAACATAAATTACTGCAGTGTTCAGAGGACAAAATTTGGCGGAAGAAAGAATGGAATGTGTACAGTGGACGTGAAATATTCCTCAAATCGAATGGCTAAGAAGACTCCCAGGGTATAGGTTTCACATCCATTATCGAGATGACAGCGAAGGAGAGTTTCACACGTGTAATCTGCCCCCATTGCAGATTGGCCAATTCCTTTGACGCCATTCAGGGTAAGCCTAAGATAGAATTCTTGTCCAAGCGATGCTAATTTCCTTGGTCCACAAGTGTGGAATGTGGCTCACTAAGAAGGAAGCAGTAAGAAAGATGGAGGTTTGATTTGTTGAGGCGATAGACTAGGTGTTTACACGATGGCCACGAACTAAAATAGCCCGATGCCACCATCACTGTAAGTGAAAGGGCAAGAAAGGTCAAATCCGCAGCCCTTGAAACCAGCTTGGCAATGACGCGGGAGTTGTTTGGAATATTTCCCATATCAGATAATATAATTGAACGTCAGAGGCATCACACATGTTGCCATCACAGTGACTAGGATTCTAAGGGTATAGCTCTTTCTAGGCCATTTCGGATCGCCCTATATTTCACCATATTATGGAGATCTTTGAGGCATAGAAATGTGTAGATGATAAGGAGTATAGAGTTGAATTTCAAGAAGTGTCAATTTCCTTCACATATAACCATGGCTGTGTGGTTCGAGAAGTTAGTTAGACAAGGGGTACTCTTGGTAGGCAAACATATATCTATGTTTTGGTTATCCATACCAGAATATCGCCAACCACCGAGGCACAGATGTTAAACACCAAGGGAGGTTCACCCACTTCTACACAACCCACTCTCTAGATGTACAGTGCATGGGTTTCGACATCCCAACAACATCCCTCCAACCCTACTAGTTGTAGTCATGACCTCCAAAGTCATAGCTCATAGTGGTGGCAGAACTATTGGAGCAAATGCTCTTTCTAGGACTAGGTGGGTCCGGAGCCTTCGACACCACCCCTAGAGTCTCCACTTGACTACTTTGTCATGGGCGAGGAGAGGGTCAAACGCACACCCGGCTACATGGCTTACAAGAAAACCCTCCTCGTAGGAGGAAGAAAAGGGTACAAGGATGATACGCTTCTTAAGTCGTTTATCATTACCAAGTGCATGACCACCTTTTTTTTGGCCTCCTCCTATAACAGGGTTACCAGACGAAGGATGGGTCGAGAAAATGATCGGGAAATGGATTCAGGTCTTCTTGTCAGCCTTTGAGTGACATGGTTTGGAAGAAGTGGGCTGGTCAAAGAAACAGAAGGATATACCCAAAGCAGCCTAAGTAGACAATTGGTTGTCAGCATGCCGCATGGGAATTTCTTTCACGAAGTGGAATAGAAGAAAGCTCCGTGCTGTCAGTTTGCATTATCACGCGCCGCATCTCCATAATTTTTTTTTATCTTTGTAAAACGTGGCAATAGTTCCACTCCCTGTACTGTTAACGTATGATAGTGACTTGTAACAATTTTCAATTCGCTAGTCTCAGCATTAGAATAGTATAAATACACTCCCGATAGAGGGAGGAAAGCGAGGGAGTTAGTTGGATTGGGAAACATTCTAGGGCTAAGGATATCCATTGTAAATAAGATTTGATGCCTCTTTTATGAATAAAATTGCAGAGGAGGAGTGGTCTCTCATGGCAGAGATTCATGTGTCGTTGCTTTTCCCAATATGTATTTTCCTTTACGTGCAATGTGCTTCCTGTTCTCATTCCAGTTTGTTGATTTATTTCATGTCTGCAACTTAGTGTATAATAGTTAGGAATTCATACTTGTTATGCTCCTATTGTTGTTCCATACATTTATCAATTGTTCGTCTAAAGTTGTGTGGAATTCATCTCGCTGGTGCTCCACGCGATGGGCTGTTCTCTCTCATCCTCCAACTGCCCACTAAATATCCCCTGATTGGGAGATCGACGGTTACCTTGCCTCTCTTTACAACCCCACAACATTCTTTTCCTTATGCAAGTGTTCCCTACGCAGGTTTTCAACTCCATTGATGATGGTCCCTTGCCCCGATAATCCCACCTTGCATCTCTCCTTGATACACTTTGTCCTATTTAGGATCCTGGCCCCCTGATTATCCTTGATTGAAAACCTAATGTGGACTAGACTCTGAAGATGAATGAGAGATCCCTCTTTGATTGCGTAGGGTTGGAGGTGCAGTCTAAAGTGGTTCTGTTGTTTCCCAAGAGCGGGCCCCTCCCCCCTCGACCTTGGGGGTTCAAAATCCCGGTACCAACAAACTGGTGCCATTGCCAGGGACGAGTTGAAGATCGTCTCTTGGAAGAACGACAAAGATTCAAAGAATAAATTATTTTTGTGGGAAAACAGAGATTCTTACACATGAAAAAGGTTGTATAATTTTCCCTGGTGATTCCACTGAAAGATTTTTGAAGGTGAATCCACTGGGGAGACCGGTGGTAAGAAAGACAAATACGAGGAGAGGTCTCAAATCTTCCATGGATTTTAATGAATATTTTAGATATGGTTGTAGATGGTGAAAAATTGACCAGACATTAAGAAGGTTGAGCACTTTTCACCTGGCGACTCCACTCTTGAAGGATTCAGACTTCAGTGACTCTGCTGGTGGTGTGACCCAGAAATCAAATGGCCGAGGAAAGTTGGCAGACTCCGTCTAGAAAATGGACCCCTTATAAATCTTAGAAATGCATGATGGATGGTCAATATAATCGAGTTTACATTTCTTCCAAGATGCCTTATCCTATCTTGTAAGTTTTCTCTTATCTTTTCCCATATTTATCAAAATAGCCTTATATGGTTAAACTCATTCTGAACAGAGCTATGAATATATTCTTGTTTATCCTTATTTATGAACCGAAAGCATTTCATCATCTTGCACATTTGATTTTGGCCTAGAATTTTATCCAGGGGCTCAGAATGTCAAAGGATACCCCTGTGAAATTCATGAAACCTTGAACGATAGCTTAGCTATTGTGCATGACCTTGTCTCTCCCGTTTATCCAAGACAGTACAAACCACTGCAACTGCCTCCCATCCTCCATGATTTTCCCGTGATATATTACAAATACCTCCCCAAGTTTGATGGAGAATCCCAAGGATTGACTGCTAAGAACACGATGATGTCTACATGTGGGCTTTCGCCCTGTCTTTGCAAGGAGATGCCAAAGTATGGTTTAAACACTTGCAGTCTAAGTCCATACAAACATGGGAAGAGTTTTCTTGCACATTCTTAAAGTTTTGGGGTAGGTGAAGTCCATTGGAGCAAATCTTTTTAGATTTTTATTCCCTAAGGAGGCATGAGGGTGAGGCCATATCTAGTTTTAATAGAAGATTCATGAGATTTTATTATAGCATGCCTAAGGAAGTCCAACCTCTTGAGAACACTGCTAAGATCTATTATGCAACCAGCTTTCCTCCTGACCCATCCTTGCTTCTTTTAGAGATAAAATCAGCCACCCTACAACATATGTTTGGTGATTGTTTGGAGGTTCAGGAAAACCTACGATGTCCAAGAAATTGTCAGATCAGGACAGTGGTAGTGAAATAAAAGACACATTCAAATTGGTTGGGCCCTACAAGCAGAATGGGAAAATATCTGGCCTATCAAAAATATGTCCCAATATGTAGAAAGATGACCAACCTGATACAGGAGTGGGTAGCCCTGCAGGATTGTTCTCTGAAGATGGTGACCTGCACCACCCATGGTCCACAAAGGACAATTTTAAGAAGGAGTTTGGTACGCCTGTGTATGATGAATATGAGGAAGAGTACCTACAGAATATACCTGACAAGCCATCTATTGAAACAAATCCTACTGATGAAAGGAATCAAGATTCAATGTGAAATCATAAGGTTGAAGCGGGAAAGGATGATAAGGGCAATAGACGTGATAGCCTACCCTTGTTTTATGCCTCTTTTGAATTAATACGACACATGATTAAGGCCTCCAAGCAAAAACAGAGAGAAATGGAGATGGTGCAAGCCAAGAGCCTACATAGGAAAGAAGACAATGACAAGAAGTGGCCAGAAGTGCCACCTCACATAGGAGGAATATGCCTACTCGGTTCCACTGGAGAAGCAGAGGACCTCCCTCTTGAAGCACATCAAGCTCTTGTTACAAAAATTTTGAGCAAAAAGTGGGATGTTCCATTAAAGAAATATTCTATTAGTCCTCTTTTACAATCTTCCAACTGTCAGCCTGACGAATCTCTAGAAGAAGGAAGCTCCAGACGGCTTTCCCACATTAGAGGAATTTTGGGGTCTAAAATGGGCCTCCTAAGGAAAATAATAAAATAATAGCTAAAATAATAAAATAATAGTTAAAATAATAAAATAATATTGATTAATTTTGGAGGAAGAAAGAAAAAAACTACTTTTTGTGTTCGTATTTTCGACATATCTCCTTGTGTTTTTACTCAAATTTCGATCGGGAGAGCTTGTTGGATGTGGAATTTGATTCCACATCCAACGAGTACCCACACTGCATAATTTTGATGGACCCCGCTACCCCAAAAACAAGAAATACCTGAAAAAACATGATGATGATGTCATCATCACATTTTTGCAGGTATTTCTTGTTTTTGGGGTAGCGGGGTCCATCAAAAGTATGAAGTGTAGGTACTCGTTGGATGCAGAATCAAATTCCGCATCCAACGAGCTCTCTCGATCGAAATTTGAGTAAAAACACAATGAGATATGTCGAAAATACGAACAAAAAAATAGTTTTTTTTAATGACAAATATGCGAATTCAACCATTATGGTTGACTTATTTTATTGAAATTCTATTGGTTCTTGAATTCCATCTCACAAAAACTTATTTTGGCACGTTTTCTTATAAGGCCCATTTTAGACCCCAAATTTCCTCTAATGTGAGTAGGTGACAGAACATGCTGGAGGTTGCCATGTTTTATATGACCCAGTGGTCGAATATATGGAGGGACTGGATAAAGGAAATGATTGGTTGCATCCTTGCTTTGAAGATGAGTTTTTTTACCATTTCCTTCTCCCATTACCTATTTCATTTATTTCCATCAAGCATAATGAAAGAACAAAACTATTAGGCAAGTTGCTTGATTGGGTTCACTGGAAGTCTGATTTCACTTAATCGGACTTGTTTACAAATTTAGGTAGAGTAGGTAGGAAAAAATAAGCTCGGTATTTATCGAGCATTTCCTTCATTACTTTTTTAGCTTGTTTCCATTTTCAGTTACAAGCACAGGTTTATAGTCACCAACATGATTTGCAAGAGTGGCACGAATTCGCGGAAGTAGTAACTTAGAGCAGAATGGAGATGTCCAAGAAAGATTGAAGGCAGCCCAATGGTTTTTGAACTTGGTCTACGGGGGGTTTTTTGCTCCCTCACCGGGAGGATAGCATCCCTCATGGAGCCAATTGTTAACACTACATTTTTAATAGTTGATCTAAGAGCCTGATAGGAGTTCGATGAGGGTCCCATTCCTGCGAACTTCATGCAAACACCCCTTCAGGTTATTAGAGGTGCAAGGCAAAGAAGAAAACGACAGGTGCGTTGAAGGCATTGAACAAAACTCGAAAGCAAAGGCTGAGATTGATCGGAGATGGATCAATGGATCCAAACCATTTTGCGCGAGCAAACATGCTCGACCAAAGCTGCATTTCCAGATCGCGAAATGGGTTAAAGGTTGGAAACATTCTACGGTCAAGATGAGATCTGAGTTAGATCTATGACATCAATCAATTTTGTAAGCCATACTTAAGCAGGTAAAGCCACAATTTCAAATCATGAAAGAGGGATAACGGTCGCAAATATCAACAAACACGATAAGAAAGGAAATAAATCTATGGCCACGGTTTATTTCGCAATGTGGAATAGCATGGATGAATACCAAGGTTTCTCATTGTGAAAGATAGTGGGGCCCACTCAGATCTATGGCTGCATGAAGAATTGGTTGCGATTGATGGTTGAGAACACGTCATGATCCAAAACTGCCCACGGTGTTCATAGGAGAAATGTTGGCAGCAAAAAGAATGGAACGTGGATGGTGGACATGAAATATTCCTCAAATCAGATGGCTGAGAAGACTCCCAGGGTACAGGTTTCATAGCCAGTGTGGAGATGACAGCAAAGGAGAGGTTCACACATGTAATTTCCCCCCATTACAGATTGGCCAATTCCTTCGACGCCATTCATGGTAAGCCTAAGACACAAGTCTTGTCTAAGCGACGCTAATTTCCCCAGTTCAAAAGTGTGGCACGTGGCTCACTTAGAAGGAAGCAGTAAGAAAGATGGAGGTTTGATTCGTTGAGGAGACAAACTGGGCATTTACACGATGGCTGAAGGAGGTGACGAACTAAAACAACCCGATGCCACCATCACTATAAGTGAAAGGGCAAGAAAGTTCAAATCCACAACCCTTGAAACTAGCTTCTAAACCACGCAAGAGTTGTTTGGAATCTTTCCCATATCAGATAATATAATTGAATGTCAATGGCATCACACATGCTGCCATCACAGCGACCGAGATTCCAAGGGTATAGCTCTTTCTGGGCCATTTCAGATCGCCCTATATAATGCCATCTTCTAGAGATCTTTGAGGCATAGAAATGTGTAGATGATAAGGAGTATAGAGTTGAATTCCGAGAAGTGTCGAGTTCCTTCACAGACAACCATGCCTATGTGGTTTGAAAATTTAGTTCGACAAGGGGTACTCTTGGTAGGAAAACATAGATCTGTGTTTTGGTTATCCATACCAGAAAATTTCCAACTACCAGGGAATAGATGTTAAACTCCAAGGGAGGTTCACCTGCTTCTACATAACCCAGTCTCTGGATGTGCGGTGCATGGGTTTTGACATCCCAGTGACATCCCTCTGACCCTCCTAGTTACAGTCATGACCTATGAAGTCCTAGGTCACATTGGTGGCAGAACTGTTGGAGAAAATGCTCGTTCTGGGACCAGGTGGGTCTGGAGCCTTCGACACCACCCCAAGAGTCTCCACTTGACTGCTTTGTTGTGGGTCAGTAGAGGGTTAAACACACACCTGGCTGCATGGCTTACAAGAAAACCCTCCTTGTAGGAGGAAGAAAAGGGTACAAGGATGATAAGATTCTTAAGTCGTTTATCATCACCAAGTGCATGACCACCTTTTTTCCGGCCTCCTTCTGTAATAGGGTTACCAGACGAAGGATGGGTTGGGAAAATGACCGAGCAATGGACTTGGGTCTTCTTGTCAGCCTTTGAGCGACATGGTCTGGAAGAAGCGGGCTGGTCGAAGAAATAGAAGGATATACCCAAAGCAGCCTAAGTAGACAATTGGTCGTTAGCATGCCACATGGGAATCCATTTCACGAAGTGGAATGGATGAAAGGTCTGTGCTGTCAGTCTACGTTATCACGCGCCACGTCTTGATAATGTTTTTGTATCTTTGTAAAACTTGGCAATAGTTCCACTCCATGTACTGTTAACGTATGATAGTGACTTGTAACAATTTTGAATTCAGTAGTCTCAACATTAGAATAGTATAAATACACTCCCAATAGAGGGATGAAATTGGGGGAGTTAGTTAGATTGGGAAACATTCTATGGCTGAGGCTCTCCATTGTAAATAAGATTTGATGCCTGTGTTATGAATAAAATTGTAGAGGAGTAGTGGTCTCTCATGGCAGAGATTCATGTGTCGTTGCTTTTCCCAATATGTATTTTCCTTTACGTGCAATGTGCTTCCTATTCTCATTCCAGTTTGTTGATTGATTTCATTTCTGCAACGTAGTCTATAATAGTTAGGAATTCATACTTGTTATGCTCCTGCTATTGTTCCATACATTTATCAATTTTTCTTCTAAAGTTGCATGGAATTCATCTTGTTGGTGCTCCACGCAATGGGTTGTTCTCTCTTGTCCTCCTACCACCCGCTAAATATCCCCCGATTGGGAGATCGATGGCTACCTTGCCTCTATTTACAACCCCACTCCATTGTTTTCCTTATGTAAGTGTTCCCTACACATGTTTTTGACTCCATTTCCAGTGGTCCCTTACCCCGATAATCCCACCGTGCATCTCTCTTTGATACACTTCTTCCTATTCAGGATCCTGGCCCCCTGATTATCCTTGATTGAAAACCTTACGCGGAGTAGACTTCGAAGATGAATGAGAGATCCCTCTCTGATTGCACAGGGCTGGAGGCGTAGTATAAAGCAGTTCTGCTGTTTTCCGAGATTGGGCCCCTCCTCTCTTAGCCTTGGGGGTTCAAAATACCAATGCCAACAGTTGGGTTGCAACATGGTTAGAACATACAAAGGGACATGGTATACCAAGAGGAAATCTAGACCCATGGAATGGGAACATAGGTATTAGGAGATCCATGATATGCGCCATAAACGTGCAATGCAACTAGAGAGGACTGGAGCACAGGCTAAGTCTTGGGATCAGAAATTGTAGATTGTGATATGCCAAGTGGAAGCTTGGGCATTGTAGGTGTATTCCTTCAGCCAATAGGTGTCGAACATCGTAGCATGTTTTTTTCTTCCATTATAACCAAGACCATGTTGGTACTATTTTTCCTTTCAAAGAATATTGGAAGTCATGAAATAGGTTCAAGTGCACCCTACATCAATTATGAATCTAGAAGTCTCAAGAGTAGTCCAAGTGTATATTTTAGAGGCAACATTGAAGTTTCTAGGTGCCTTGATAGGGATTCTAGGAAATTTTATGCTGAAACATCAATATATGATGGTGAATCATCTTGTGAAGTATTATGGGTAGAGTATTGTTTTCAATGATGGATATGGACTTGGAAACCACTTGCATCCTCCTTTTACTAATAAAATCCAAGGATGCCTCAATGCTGACATGTAGGAAATGGAACCTAGGGAATTAACAAAGATGCCCATTTTTAGGAAAGGTGCAATGCTGAGAGGCCATTTCTTATATACAAAGATATTGGTTGAGACATGTTGTTGTTTGAGAGAAGAATAGTGGGAAAAGGAGGCGCTTGTGCATGAGTGGCTTGAAAAAAGTGGTGAGTTGTGAGAGGTGACTTCACAAGCTTAGGGAATAGGCACAAACATTTCCTTGGGAAGTAGTGACACGAGTACCAAAGAAATGGATGCTTGTTCAAAATGAGTAGGATAGTCCAGTTGTAAGTGGAAATATGAAGGAAATAAAGAAGTTGACTAAAAAAATTCATGAAATCTACCTTAATGGATCAAATTAGAGAGTGGAATTAGTTTCTTGCAATCCAACCTTTCCATATGGGGGCTCAAGTTATGGTGGAACAAGTTAAAATGGAGGTGCTTACCAACATTTGTGTATGGGAACATGGGATGCAATGAAGTATTCCTTTGGGGACGATTTCCATGATGGCAATGTTGGCTGGAGATGTTGACCAAAGTAGTGGTGAAAATAAGCCTTTTCTTCACAAAGGTATGGAATTATTTGATTGGATCATCTTACTTTGGAGATTTTGTGGATGCACTTATGGGAAATGGTCGTGAGGGTTGTGGCTTAACGATTGCAGAAGGGTGATACCTTCTAATTGTTGAGTATATTGTGCAATTTTGGGCTCCAAAATAAATGAATTGGCTATAGGGAAGAGTCATACAATAGTAGTTGTGAAGGTCAACAACAAAGGAAAATGTATAGAGTTGTGATAAAACATAGGTAGGCTAGATGGATGCCTCATTTTTTAGGAAATTGTGTAAGTTTTAGGGACAATAAGTTCATGAAGGCACTCACTTTACAAGACCATCAGCCACAACATAGTGGGATGGGTAGAAGAACCAGTTCATAGAGCCTTGCACAAGTTGAGTGCTCTTTTATAGGAAAATTCACACAATAGGAGTTACAAAGGTCAACAAAAAAGGGACACACTAGGATACAATATAGCATGAACAGAGTTGTGCACGAAGAGAGGGAGGATAGATGGGTGCCTCATTTTTTATGAAAAACAAAGTAAGTGTCAGGGACAAGAAGTGCATGAAGGAAATCACTCAACAATACCCTCAACAACAAAGGCACACACCAGGATGCAATCTAGCATGCATGGAGTTGTGTAGAAATGAAGGTAGGATAGATGGATGCCTCATTTTTGTGAAAAACGTTGTAAGTGAACACTATAATTGTTGGGTCCAAGAAGTGAATGAAGGAAATTACCAAAAAAGACCCTCAATAGCAAATTAACACACCATCATGCAATCTAGCATGCACAAAGTTGTGCACAAACAAAAGTAGGCTATATCGATGCCTCATTTTTTATGAAAAATTGTGTAATTGAACAATGTAAGTGTTGGGGCCAAGAAGTGCATGAAGGAACTCACTCACCCTAAATTACAAAAACGACATGGGTAGAAGAACCAACTTGCATATCCTTACATAAGTTGAGTTCTTTTCTACATCATTAAAATGAAGAAGTTAAGGGTGAAGAATCTACTAGTTTTGGAGGATTACATATCTATGGAAGATTGTAAATAGTCATCCATCAACAAAGGGTATTAGTATATTAATGAAAAATAAATTCAAGGCCAAGCAATAGGTGGAAAAGGTGATTGTGGTTCCTTTGTGAGAATTTAGAGGAAAAGGGTGATGACCTTTCCTTAGTCCAAAAATGTTGTGTAGGAAGAGCGAATTGTGGAAGGAAAACCCAACTTTGGAATGAAGATGTGCATTCTCATGGGTTTTAATGTGAGGGTTGGATTAGCTACCCATCCAATTCAAGACATGATGGGCCAAATGTGTACGTACATGGAAAAATGGCTAAGTAAAAAATCATTAGTAAATCAAGGGGCTCAACACTTCGATGTTTTGGCCAACCTTATTCGTGGAGGTTGAGTTTCCACAACAGTGAAGGATAGTTTCAACAATTAGTTGCAATCATGGAAATGGAATCCAAAAGACATTATGGGTAGATTTTGGTATATTACTATGTTTAAAGGAAGCATTGTCCATGCATGTATTTTGTTAGAGATAGTGTAGAGTGGTTGGAGTTTCTTCCACACAAACACCAGATGACATCGTAGCTCCTACTGTTCTCTCCACTATTGACACTGATGCTTCCATCCTAAGAGAAACAAGGCTTCTTAGGATAGATTACAGTCCTTTATTTTGATCTCCAGTAGAAGATTTATCCTTGGCAAATAGTTCATCAACAAATGTCTTTCTCCCTAAGCTTGGGCTACAACAACGACCTCTACCACCAGCCAAGTTAGTATTTTGGGGATGATACGAATTTATGTGTGAATGAAATGAAAGAATAGATACAGAATCATAATTACAGGCATTTTTCAAAGATGGAAAAGATATAGTAAACACATATTCTATTAAATGGCGGAAATAAAACAGACAATAATACAATAACTAGAATGATGGTGGCTATCTCTGAGAAGAGATGTGACTGCTACTCTCATCCATGCAAAGATGAATACAAAATGAGGCCAAAGTGGCCTATTTATAGTAATAATAAGGGATATAACCCCAAAATCCCAAAACATAACCCTAGAAGATGAACCGTCATAAATTTTATGGCCCCAAGGTGGTAAGTTGAACATACAAGTTCCCGGGGTCATAAATTTTGGATACGATATTTGATTTTGTCGCTCGATAGTTAGTTGGAAATATCTATCCAAGATTTACATCCATTATAAAAAAATGTCAAGACCTAAATAGACTCATTTTTTCTCGACCATTCGATACCAAAAGAACACCATTTAGGGCCTCAAAACGGCTCAAGAAGTTTGGTACCCAAAAAACCATAGAAAAATAACTAGGAAACTACCACAATGGACAATTGTTTTGATCCAATGGAATAGGTGGACGACCACCGATATCCATCTAGATCAGGGTAGTTCTGGGAATATCCCATTGAGTTCTTCTCATATTCATGCAAACCTATAAATCATGCAAGCTTAAAATCATACCTCCTAAGGAAATTGAATCAATTCGACTACTAATTATGCCTACCAATTACGTTCCTTGGCAATGACGCCAAAATGTTGGGCAGTATATATACTCATCAATTACTTAACAAGGAGAGTTTTCAATATTTAATTGTCAACCCAAGGAAGTCTGTTATTTCAAAGGTAATTAGAAAATTATATTCATAGGCATGTTCAATAGTTTATATGTAAAATAAAAGTCACTCAGTTCTAGTTATCGCTCAACCAACTCAACTCCTTGTAAGAAATCAAAATTACATTACCCATCTAGGAATTGGAAAGAACTTTTATTTCCTGTCATACTAATATGAATCTTTATGATCTAAATAGAAATCCACCTATAATTACTTTTGCAAGAAATGAAAGTGTAATTTCCCAAATCAGAAATATCTCTACTAATTAATAAAACCGTGAATTCATCAAAGCAAAGGACTTATCTAATTAGAAAAGCTATAGAAAGATAAATAGCACACACACATAGGGGATGAACAAGCCTATAACATCTAATACACACTTATGCATAAAACAAAAACTAACTACACAGTCGACTGTCACACCAAATCACCTACAACAAACCAAAGGAAAACCAACAGATGCAATTACTAAAAAAATGCAGTTGCAACTAACCATGGAGTTCCACACTCAAACAAAAATAAAATAAACTACATCATCTAAACTACCTGCAACTCTATTAGAAGGCAGGGCCTAGACTTCAAATAGAGATGTTGTTGAAAACTCACAAAGGCTACAACACATCAATAATGAGAATTGTCACTCTTTTATTAATATAATAATTAGAGTTACATTCACAGGAACTCTCTTGTGTCTCTTAAAACTTACAAATGAACCAAACCCTTCGATCTCCCTTCCTACGTATATTTATACAAGAACAAAGCTAATCTGTTACATTAATTTCGGGAAGCCATGAATATCTTTGATCTTCAGGCTGTCAAATCATCGAGACAGTTACAGCTAACAATCCTTGCAAAAAATCAACTTGGGAATGAATAATCTTTTACTTCGAGTTGTTCCACGAACTGACATGACCAACAACTTGGAGAAGATTCTCAGGGAGTTTTAGTTGCAACCATGGAAGCATATCTGAGATTCCTTCTACATTTAAGGTTGACCATGTCATTTGAGTAGGTAGTTGATGCCAAGCTGGAATAACTTCTAGATATGATGAGCTATTGCAGTTGGGCCACCTGGACATGACAAATTGTTCTTGTTGTACCACTTGTGATTCTTAATCTTTATTTCAAAGCATGGACATATCTACAAAACAAAAGGTAAAATCCATTATTATAAATAAAACCAAGCATAAAAAAATATATAATGATTTATACCTAAGATGTTTTATGCTTGTTTGTATAAAAAGGATAAGGATTCAGTTGCAAAACATGGGTGAAAATAGGGGAAACGGATGGGACAAAGTATGAAAAAAGGGGGTAAATCTAGGACGCAACAACATGTTTCAGATTTAGATGAAAAGGATCAATATCAACATGATCTTGGTATTGAGGTTGATCCTCATGAGATTCTAGATCCAGATTCAACATCCATTCCAAACCAAATTTCTAAGCCTAGAAGGGCTCAAAAGCTCATTTTTGTAGATGGGGATGGTGATGGGAATCTAGAAGATAGAAGGAGAACGAGGTCCCAATATGAGAATGAGAATGCTGCTCACTCTCTCACAGGTTCTCTCCCTATATACTAGTGCAACAAGGTTCCAAGAAAGTGCTACATGATGATAATGAATGATCAACCACTTAGCCGACATAAAAGTAAAATTGATCAGTCTCTACCTCTTCAATATAGAAAAAACACATACAAAATCCATCAATTGAGAAGGACATTAAGAGGTTCAAAAGCACAGCTTCAGGATGTTGTTGTACAGAAGAACCATGCTACTACATAGTGCTACAAATTGCAGCATAGTTTTTGCAAGCTATTTTCTAAGGAGGAAGCTTATTTTGTTATAAAAATGGCTTGTATTTCATGTTCCTGCTTATTTTGAGGGGGGGGGGGGGGGGTCNAGGCCCACAATTTTTCAAGTTAGGATTCAGGGTGGGATAGGATTTATAATTCTCCCTTGTCCAAATTGATCTATTAGATTATATTTGCCTAACTTATGAGTCATTTAGTTATTATTTGGTTCCACTAGTACCATTGGGGCCACTTGGCCTAATGGAGACACATGTACTAGTCACTAGATTGTGGTAACACAGATAGAGGCTAAGTGCAGCTGACTGCACCTTCATGCATCAGTTTATGTGCCTCCTAGACCAATCCCTAAAATTTAGGAGACACTAAGAGTGTCGACACCAAACTACTTTAGTTGTTGGTATTTGGTGACAATTCAAGATAAGTTATGCTCCAATTACATTCAGTTAGATGTCCTCTAGTTCAGTTAGCACCATTATTGCATGGTTGCATGTGGGTAGGTGTGTATTCTCACCTAGTACTCACCTACACCATTAGTTAGACTTGTTTAACTCATTAGAACTAATTGAGAGATTGAATTAGACAACTAGAGTCGATCTAGTAAACTTCAATAGTGATTTAGACACTTCTAGTTATCCATGCAATCAAATTGAGTTGGTGTATTTGAATCCTATCCATATGATTCGAATTTCCTTATTTGTAACAATGGATTTTATATTGTAATTATATTGAGCAATACTTGTTTGTTTCCTATGATATTTTTTTTGTTTGGTGGGTATTATTTATTCCTTGGCACTGCATAATAATTAAAATCTAATGGAAACCATTGCCTGAATATCAATGACACATTAATTCTAATAATGAGTACATGTGCATATGCTTGGAATATGAGGAATGATAGGTATGTTTATGTTAATAAGACATAACTAGACATTGGTAGAATAGACAACATGCTCTAAAGGATATTTTTTGGCTTCTTGTATGAACATAGATAAATGCATGAATTAACCTTAGATGTACATTGACAGCTAATCCAGTAGGCTCCATAGGTTGCTATTGTTTTCCTATATGAAGGAATGGTTAAGTAGGTAATGAATTCCAATTTTAGAGATATTTAATTTAAATGTGAATGTTGACAAAGAAATGGTTTATGATATGTTTGTAATGACTACATGATGGGTTTGAGAATTTTCAATGTTTAAATCCTGTTGGATAGAGGAATTATTCCTTAGATATCCTATGGTTTCTTGCTTATGATGAAGATTGTTAAGCTATTAAACCACGCATGTTTTCCCTCTATGTTCATGACTGAAGTCATTAATAGTTTTTAAGTCTTTTTGAATGAATTTAATATGGTTACTTGTATTTTGTTCCCTTGGTTCAGTTTTGAGACCTATGAAGGAAATCCTTGTTTGAATGGAATGGTTTGATGCTTGAGGAAACCCTATTTTACTCTGTTAACTCATGGCGAGTTTTGACTTGGATCTTATTTTTGTACACTTCCGTTTCCATGTCAATCCATGATCTTGACAAATGCTTCATGGGAAATAATATCCATGCCTCATCATGGTAGAAATCCTTGGCTACCTCTCTATTTTCTTTTCCTTAGCCATTATTTGAAAATTTGATTTCTTTTGGTCTATTAAGTCAGAGTATCTAAAACATAGATTACTATGCCAAATATTAATTCGGTACATTGATAATAGTGTTGAGGAGTTGGTATGGATTCCTAAATTTTGATATGTTGACCTCGAGAATCAGAAGTCAGAAGTGTTTGTTGTTAAGTTGCTAAGTAGGTGTTGAGTCCCAACTATATATGTGCCAATGTTCAGAATTAGAAGTCTTGAGTGTTTATTGTTAAGTTTGTTTAGTTCATACTGACTCCCATGTTTTGACATGCTGACGTTGAGAATTATAATTCAAGAGTATAAGTTTGTGATGTTTGTTGTTCATGTCAACTCCTGACTTCTGATGTGGTGATGTTGAGAATCAGAAGTTAGGAGTGTAAGTTTGTTATGTTTCTTCATTTGTTCCAATTTTTTACTTCCAATGTTGGGTTTGGGATGTCAGGATTAGAATATGGGGGTTTTTTTGTTTTGTTTTCCATTTTCAACTCCCAACCACGAGGTTGGGATTGACACAATAAAGTCAGGATCACCGATTTATGTTATGTAAGGAGGATTTAGGCTGTTGGATTCATTTTACAAAAGTTATTTAACATTGATTAATGAGTTTTAATATGTTATTATAGTTTGATTAATGAGTTTTAAGATGTGATTAAATCTTGGCATGTTTAAGCTTATGCTTTGATTTTGTTTGGAATTCAAGCTATTTAGTCCATGATTTAATGACACTTCCACATGATTGACTGTTTTTATTTTTTTATTTGATTTAATCAATCGTTAAGAAATTTTGGAGATTTTTTTTTATCTCTGCAAGAATTTTAGCAACCTAGGGTTATCCCTGTGGTTGTCTAGTGCTGGAGTACTTTATAGTGTGGCATCAAAGCATGTTAGTTGTATGTGTTTTCTTTATATTTAAAGCGAACCCTTGATTGTATGGTGATGTACGAGGTATCTTATAATGTGGTATCAGAGCTAAGGTTCCAACCCTCAACCTTTGAGAGTCATTTTTCTTCATGATTGTATGATTTTTAGTTGTTAATGCTTGTATGATTTTTAGTTGTTAATTCTTGTATGTGTTAACACTCTGTTTGCAACAATCGATTTATGGGCCTGACAGAGTTCAAGAAGGGTTTTTATCATTTGAACGTTAGGTGAACACCCTTCAAGTTATTAGAGGCACATTTTCCATGTTTTAAGATTGTTGGGTGATGAAGAGAGGTCAATCTACGGTGGTAGACTCTTCCGGAGGTGAAGGCTTGTGGCAGCATGGACGATAGAGATACGCATCATAGACCAATGATCCGGGATCACAAGGATGGGGAGCGATGATAGATCATGGTTTTGGCCCAAGACACGTGAGAATGGTCAAAGTTGGGCTTTTGTAGAGTCTGTTAAAGCAGGAAAACAACTAAAAGGCCGAGATCAAGGTGAATCCCAATCAACGGATCGAGACAGTTTCACTGAGAAAACATGCTCGATGGAAGGAGCTTTCCAAAATTGTGAAATAGTTAAAGGTCGAAAGCATCTGACGATGGAGATGAGATCAGAAGCAGATCTATGGTCCTAGCCGATTTCAAAAACCAAACTTGTGCGGATAAAAGTCATGATTTCAAATCGTGAAAAGTGGTATCGGCTGCGAATATCAACAGTCATGACAAGGAAGGGAATAGATCTATGGTTGATGTTCTTTTCCTGATCTGAACTAGAACGAAAAATGTCATGGTCCCGATTCACAAAGAGGTGGTAGGACCCACTTGGATCGACGGTTGCATGGAGAGGTTGATCCCGATTGACGGGTAAGAACACACCATGATCTAAAGATGGTCGTTGTATCAAGAAAGGCGAAATTGGTGGCAAAAGTAAAGAAACGTGGATGGTGGATGTAAAAGGTTCCCCCAAATCGGAGGGATGAGGAGGCCTCAAGGCTGCAGGTGTCGCATCCAGTGCAAATATGACAGGGGAAGGGACATTCATACGTGTAATCCTCCTCCCAACAGATTGGACAATTCCTTGATGCCATTTGTAGCATGCGTATAGGTGAAATCATCCCTGTGGCAAGGTCATATTGCATAAATACAGGCAGCTTCTGTGTGATTTGGCCTGTGGAAGTAAGGAAAGTAGCTGGGGAATCCACTACTCACACGGGTCAAGGACAACACAAAGGAGGAGACCATTCCATTTCCTACATCACAAGAGAAAGGAAGCATGTGAGCATCCACTTCATGAGCTTTGCAGCATGGATCAACTACACAAGGTGGCATCCGAAAATACTTCCTGTAGAAAATGGTAAGGTGTCGCAGCCGATAAAGAGATGTGACTAGATCCCCAGCAAGTAAACGATCACTTTACTCGTGCCCTCACACATGTTGATACCAAAAACACTTGATGACAGAATATGTGTGAATGCTGACCAGTCATTGCAAAGGTTAGTCTCAAAACCTTATATCTATTTCCTTTGAAACACAAGGGATGAGCTAACATATCTCTAGAGCCCAAGTTTTCATTTTGTCGTGAGTCCATAGAAGTTCGAAGGGTTCGGCGATGGGAATATGGTTCGAAAATATTGTCCATCTTGGTGTGTTGATGATTGGTGAGCAAATTTCCACGCTCACCCATCACCTTGGTGTTCCTTGTGAAGGATGACACCATTCAACGAGGCCCAGGCATGAAGAATTTTTAGAAATACACCCGCCTTTAGATACCCACACCTCCACCAACACACTGCCTAGACACGCACTCTCCATTGGTGTTTTTTTAGGGACCCTTGATACCATCACTGCCCCCAAAGCCTCCACAGAAGGAGACAGTCCCAGACTACTCTCTATAGGATCATTTGTTTAGATGGGAGCATCAGGGGTCTAACACCTTCACAACCTGGTTTGTGAATTCCATTTGCCAAGGGTTATGGGGCTGGTGGAGGCATGTGACACATTATTGCTTGTGGGAGATCCCACCTCACTGGGAGTGAGGAGTGTAAAAATGACAAGCCACCAAAAAGGATTTCCTTGGATAGGAGCAATGCGACCCTTCTTCCAGACGCCATGCCCAATAGTGTTACCCGGAGAAGAAAGAGGTGGCGGATGAGGTTGAGCAGGGGAAAGTTACAAACTACCCTACTAGTGTGTTCCCATGCAGAAAGCCACATCTGAAGACAGTGAAAACACACACTTCGGGCAAAAAAAGGGCATTATGTTGATTCATCAGGCTAGCTAAAGGATCCAAGACCCAGTAGATGGTGACTCACCTAAGAGTAAACGAAAAGGGCATCATACTCATAATCCATAACAGTAGCTGAGCACGTCAAGTTGTCACTCGGGTGTTACCACACACTACAGCTCCATAATGTTTATTCATATTTGTTAATCATGGCAATATTTCCACTCTCTAGATTGTTAATGTATGATTGTGACTGGAAACTGTTTTTAGGTTTGTTTTAGAGAGTAATCTCTATTAATCTGCCACAGTAATCTAGCGACTAAACACAAGTCTCATGAAATATTAATAACAATAAGTCATGAAAATGGTGTAATAGGGATACAAAATGAGTATCCGCTCTATATATTCACACAAAGAATGAGTAATACAATACATGATCATGCTGAAATCATGAATGACAAAGCAATTTGAATTCCCAAGGAGGCCAGAGACGGTACATACAAAAAATTTGAAAAATAGCCATTCTCAAGATCAACTGTACCTTGTCATTCTGAAATGATGGTGGAGTCATCTCCCATGTGGATGTGGATAGATTTTCCAATCTCCAAGGAGGAAAAGAGGTCTCTTTCAGCCATCATTTGGTTCAAATCTCTAAAATCCATAAAGAGTGCTTTGGAATTCGAAGTGCTTGCCATGAGGGCATGACCTTTTTCATGCCATGGTTCTCGATCTTGCTGATCTCTACTCCGAAATCTTTCCATAAGATTGATGTGATTTCGCTCAAGGAGATAGGTAGCTTCATAAAGATTCTTCTTCATGCAGGCATGTTTAGGGTGGAAGACCTTCCCTTAGTATGAACACTTGACTTTTTTTTTCAATGATGCCCTTTTCCTTTGTTCTTCCTTAATCTGGAAGACTCATCATGCTGCTGGTTTTCAAATTTAGGATTAGGAGATTTGAATTTAGTTTTTGGGTTCTTTTGCTGCTTTCCTTTACCGTTCAGATCTTTGGTCCCTGAGACATGGAGGGATTGATCATAGGAGGATCTGATGATCCCCATATAGAAAAGCTTATCATGTTCACTTGTTAGGGACTCAACAAAGGCATTGAGTGTAGGAATCTTTGATCCATGGGTTGTGAGCTTCCCCACACAGAATGTAGAGACAAAAACTAAATAATTAGCTCAAATTTTAGAGAGTATGGTGAGGATGAGCTGATCATCTACCTTCTCCACTTTGAATTGCTTCAAGAGTAAGACAATGTGCTTTAACTTTGTGAAAAATTCATTCAAGGTATTGAAATTGGAAGGATGGAGGGACATCAATTCATTTTTGAGCTTGTAAACTCTCAAATCATCCTAGTTTCCATATAGGGTTTCCAATTTGTCCCAAATTTCCTTTGGAGTCTTCAATACCGAAAGATGGAAAAGAAGATCCCGAGAAATAGAGAGGAACAAGAATATGAATGCTTCATCCTTCTTGTTCAAGAATCTTGATTTGTCTATAGAAGTACCAGGCTCATCTTCAGTGTCCATGGTGACCCCATAGAGTCCTCTAGAGTGTATCTGGATCTCCATATCTCCTTTCCGTGAGTGGAAATTGAATGGAGTCAAAAGATCTACTAAAGAGGCCATTTGAATCTGCTGGAGTGAATGCTTCACCTATAGAAAACCCGAAAATAACAACAAAAAGGGAAATGTAAGGTCAGAAAGCCTGCACATTTTAGGCTTTCATCACACCCAACATAGTCAATCAAGCAAGCTTGATCAACAAGTTCTTTACTTGGGGTATTAAGTGGTAATCCTTGGCTTTTGGTGCAGTGTTGGATTTCTGAGCTATTGTTCAATTTTCATGCAAGATCTATCAAAAAGCTTGTTTTTGAGAGATCTAAGATTCTTCCTGTTCTGAGCTATGATACCATATTAATTTGCCATAGAAATCTAGGGACTAAACACAAGTATCATCAAATATTAATAACAATAAGTCATGAAAATGTTGTAATAGGGCTACAAAATGAGTAGCCGCTCTGTATATTCACACAAAGAATGAGTAATACAATACATGATCATGTTGAAAGCATGAATGAAAAATAATTTCAAATTCCCAAGGAGTTCATTCGAATTGAATGAGTGAGTATATCTTAGTTGAATGTAAGCCATAGTCAACACTCTAGTTAACCACTAATTAAAACCCTAATTGACTCAACTGAGCCCTAACCAAAGTCAAAGTGCAATAAATGACTGAGTCTAACTGAAAGTAGGTCAGACACATGTCACAACAAGCCAATCATCAAGTGGTAGCATGTTAATGACTCAAATGAACCCTGATGAGGTTAATTGAAGCGTAACTGAACATCATAAGTGGTTGGAGGTGTTTCTGTTTACTCCAGTTCATTAAATAATCGATGAATAATCAATTTAATGAAGGAGGGCGCCTTCACTGCTCTATTTAACTGATTGTAACCATCAGTTAGCAATATGGGGCATTAATGACTCTCAGATCACCCTTGGAGTGCTCCAATTAGCCTCCCCAAATGTAGGAGAAGGATAAGTTATCCTCCTTGACTGAGGGTAGGTGTGGGTGTGATCTAGATGATGTCATCTAGTGCTCCTTTGATGTCAATTAAGTCAATAATACTTAGGATAGTGGTTTAACTAGGCCAAATCGACCAAAAAGAGTGTGTATGGTGGTAAATGTTTCCAACACCCCCCCTTAAGCTATACTCAAGAGGAGTTAGAAAACATAAAATGCATAAAAAATGTAGGGCCCTAGAAACTAAGGCCATAGGTCACCCTGTACAATGCTGAAACTGAAACAATGCTAAAAAACAAACTAAGTGAGGAAAAGAGGGAAAACCCAATGGGACCCCCCCCCCCCCCCCTCAATATGAACACTGAAAGTAGTATGATCACCGTGATGAACTCACCCCCAATAGTGAACAGAGGTAAGTGAACTTATTTTTTGAAAATATCTTGGTGAATATTTCTACAATCTGCTCATCAGTCGGGCAGTATTGTAGAATGATGGTCCTATCATGCACTAGCTCCCTCATATAGTGCATGTGGATCTCTACATGCTTGGTCCTCGGCCTAGTAACTAGATCTGTGGATATATTAATAGCACTTTGATTGTCACAAAAGAGGACAGTGGACAAAGTACTACCAATATCAAACTCTTAAAGAATGCCTTGCAACCAAACTGCTTGGATGCAAGCATTCACCGCTCCTCGATACTCGGCCTCTGCTGAAGATAATGCTATGGCAGCCTGATTTTTTCTAGAAAATCAAATGGTTCCACCACCAAACATGAATACATATCTAGAAGTAGAATTCTGATCAATATAATCACCCTCCCAATCAAAATCTGTGTATCCAACTAGCTCTAGCTTGGAGTCTGCAGCATAGTGAATGCTGTAGGTCCTGGTTCCCTGAATATACTGGAGGATCCTCTTGGATTCCTTACAATGAAGATGATGATGTTGCTACATGTATCTTGATACAGAATTCACAGCATAATAGATATCAGGTCGATAATGTGTCGAGTACAACAAGCTACCAATGAATTTTTGATAAATAGTGCAATCCATGGGAGGTGTGCTTTTTCCTTCTTCAAGGTTGATCTCTGAAAGGAAATGGAATAGTGTAGGAATATATTCAGCCATGTTAAACTTGAATAATAGGTATTATATGTACTTGTACTAATTGACCATTATCCCATCAGAATTTTTCTCAATTTCGAGCCCCAAAAATTGTTTTAGGAGCCCTAAATCACTCATTTCAAAGGCATTGTGGAGAGCAGTTTTGATGGCTAAAATGGAAGCAACTGTGCTACTTGTGATCAGTAAGTAATCAAAATATAAAAAAATAATGATTAAATGACCATCAAACTTCTTTATATACACATTTGGATATGATCTACACCTGTGGAAGTTTTGTGAGAGAAGGAAGGCATCCATCTTGGAATACCACTCTCTTGGGGCATGTTTTAACCTGTATAGTGACTTATTTAGCTTGCAAACCAAAGATGGATCAGTGATTTATCCCTCAATATGCTTCATGTATATATTCTCATGAATATATCCATTCAGAAATGCTGAATTAACATTCATATGATGCACTTCCTACTGCTTAGATGCCGAAATTGCCAAAACTAGGCAGATGGAGTCCATTTTTGCAACCGGTGCAAAGGTCTCATGGTAGTCCACAACTTGGACTAGAGAGAAACATTTTTCCACTAGCCTTGCCTTATATTTTTAGGTGCTTCCATCAGCAGCAACCTTGGTCCAAAACACCCACTTTCATTGAACCAATTTCCTTCCCAGAGGAAGAGAAACTAGCTCCCAAGTAATGTTTTTCTGAAGAGAATTCATCTCTTCATCCATGGAAACTTGGCATGTCGAATCCTTCCGAGAATGGTAGTAGGATTTTGGGTCTGTAATAATCATCAAATAGCAATTTTTGGACAGAAAATTATTAGGAAAAGCGAGTGCAATACTTGCTCTTTGGAAATCAGACCGGGTTCTCCTTAGATCATCCACATTTCCAATGTTATCTCCTATGGAGGAGAGTGTCTGTCAGGCCCATGTGGGAAGATGTTTTTGTACTTTAGGTTCTCATTCAGCATATTATGTTTGCTATAAACTGATATCAGAAATCATAGGATCCAAATCAGGTTCATCAACCCCAATTTCATCATCCAAATATTCAGTAGAATAGAAAGGAAATTCAACAGTTTTCTCCTTCACTAGTTCCACCTCCTGAAGAGGCTCATCGAACTTGACACTTCTCTCGATGATGATATATTTTGTTTTGATATATAGCAACATGAAACCTTTTGATTCATCAGGATACCCAATAAATAGACATTATATTCTTTACAGTTGCAAAGCCCTTCTTTTATCAAGTGGAATACGGGCCCATGCAGTGGACCCAAACACCAACAAGTTCAACACATCCGGCTTGTGTCTGAAATATGCTTCAAAAGGGGTATTCCCTTTCAAATATGAGTGTGGAACCCTATTCTAAATGTATTTTTCAGCATGTATGGCTTCATCCCACAAATTTTCATCCAATTTCTTTGATTCCAACATACAGGTGGTCATCTCCTTGAGAGACCCATTCTTCCTTTACACTACTTTGTTCTACTGGGGAGTGTAGGGAATTGAATGTTGGACATGAATAAAAATTTGGGAGTATATGTGTAGAAACTCATTACTGACATACTTCCCACCATTATCAAATCTCAAGATCTTGATCTTAATCCTAGAGGCATTCTCAATCAAGGCCTTCAGTTCAAAAAAAATTTCACATACTTCAGACTTCTTTTTGAGAAAGAAGACCCATGTGTACCTTGAAAAATCATCAATAAAATTCAGAAGATACCTTGATACATTCATGGATGTGACAGGAATTGGACCGTTGATATCAGAATGTATCAGCCCCAATATGCATGTAGCCCGGTTTTCCTTCCCCAGATAGAACTTGTGCTTAGGGTGTTTTCCAACCACACAACCCTTGCAATTTCCAGTCATTTCCTTGATGACCGGGAGGCCTTCAACCATGGAATTTTTTTGTAATTTCTCCAAATATTTGAAATTTATATTGAAAAACATTTCATGCAACATCCTACTAACTTCATTTCCATGCGTTAACAGAGCAGTCGCATTTGCATCTGCCACAAAGTGGGAGAACTCATAGACTTTTGCATGATGGTTTGCAAGGCCTTTAGCAATGAGTTTCCCGGATCCAAGTTATGTTATTTAAACATCATTTGGGATGAAAGAAACTCTCTTAGGAACTCCTGTATGTGTCATCTGATAGACACTAAGGAGATTTGATGCCAGAGACAACACATACAAAACATTTGAAAAATAGCCATTCTCAAGATCAACCATACCTTGTCCTTCTGAAATGATGGTGGAGTAATATCCCATGTGGATGGGGATGGATTTTCTAGTATCCAAGGATGGAAATAAGTCTCTTTCATCCATCATGTGGTTTGAAGCTCCATAATCAATCAAGAGTGCTTTGGAATTTGAAGTGCTTGCCATGAGGGCATGACCTTTTTCATGCTCTGGTACCCGATCTTGTTGATCTGTCCTCTGAAATATTTCCAGAATATTGATGTGATTTCTCTCAATGAGAGAGGTAGCTTCATCAAGCTTCTTCTTCATACAGGAATGTTCAAGGTGGAATCCCTTCACGTAGTATGAACACTTGACTTTTTCCTTTCCATGATGCCCTTTTCCTTTGTTCTTCCTTGAGCCGAAAGACTCATCATGCTGCTGGTTTTCAACTTTAGGCTTAGGAGATTTGAATTTAGTTTTTGGGTTCCTCTATTTCTTTCCTTTACCCTTTAGATCTTTGGGCCCTGAGAAATGGAGGACTTGATCACGGGAGGATCTAATGATCCCCATCTGGACAAGCTTATCATGTTCAATTGTTAGGGACTTAATGAAGGCATTGAGTGTAGGAATCTTCCATCCAGAGGTTGTGAGATTCCCCACACAGAATGTAGAGAAAAAAACTGAATAATCAGCTCAAAGTTTGGAGAGTATGGTGAGGATGAGCTGGTCATCCTCCTTCTCCACTTTGCATTGATTCAAGAGTAAGACAATGTGCTTGAACTTTGTGAAAACGTCATTCAAGGTATCAACATTGGAAGGTTGGAGAGAAATCAATTCATTTCAAGCTGGTAAAATCTCAAACCATCCTGCTTTCCATATAGGGTTTCCAATTTGTCCCAAATTTCCTTTGGAGTCTTCAATCCTGAAATACAGAAAAGAAGATCCCAGGAAATAGAGATGCACAAGACTCTAAATGCTTCATCCTTCTTGTTCAAGAATCTTGATTTGTCTATAACAGTACCAGGCTCATCTTCAATGTCCATGGTGACCCTATAGAGCCCTCTAGAGTGTAGCTAGATCTCCATGTCTCCTTTCCATGAGTGTAAATTGAACGGAGTCAAACGATCTACTAAATAAGCCATCTCAATCTGCTAGAGAGAAAGCTTCAACTGTATAAAACCTGAAAATAACAATTGAAAGGGAAATGTAAGGTCGAACAGCCTGCACATTTTAGGCTTTCATCATACCCAACATAGTTAATCATGCAAGATTGATCAACAAGTTCTTTACTTGGGGTATTAAGTGGTAAGTCTTGGCTTCCGGTGCAGTGCTGGATTTTTGAGCTATTGCTCAATTTTCATGCAATATCTATCAAAAAGATTGTTTTTGAGAGATATGAGCTTTGTCTCATCATGAGATCTGATACCATATTAATCTGCCACAGTAATCTAGGGGCTAAACACAAGTCTCATCAAATATTAATAACAATAAGTCATGAAAATGGTGTAATAGGGCTACGAAATGGGTAGTCGCTATATATATTCACACAAATAGTGAGTAATACAATACATGATCATGCCAAAATCATGAATGAAAAAGAAATTCAAATTTCCAAGGAGGTCATTCGAATTGAATGAGTGAGTATAGCTTAATTGAATGTAAGCCATAGTCAACACTCCAGTTAACCACTGATCAAAACCCTAATTGACTCAATTGAGCCCTAACCAAAGTCAAAGTGTAATAAATGACTGAGTCTAACTAAAAGTAGGTTAGACACATGTCACAACAAGCCAATCATCAAGTGGTAGCGCATCAATGACTCCAATGAACCCCAACAAGGTTAATTGAAGTGTAATTGGACATCAAAAGTGGTTGGAGGTGCCTCTGTTGACTCCAGTTCATTAAATAATCAATAAATAATCAATTTAATGAATGATGGTGCCTTCACTACTCTGTTTAATTGATTGTAACCATTAGTTAGCAATATGGGGCATTAATGACACTGAGATCACCCCCGGAGTGCTCTAGTTAGCCTCCCTGAATGTAGGAGAAGGCTAAGTTATCCTCCTTGACTGAAGGTAGGCATGGGTGTGATCTAGATGATGTCATCTAGTGCTCCTATGATGTCAATTAAGTCAATAATACTTAGTATAGTGGTTTAACTAGGCCAAATTGACCAAAAAAAGTGTTTATGGTGGTAAATGTGTCCAACAATCCCAGCACTGAAGTAGTGTAAAATGTAGTCCTAATAGGGGGAAAAGAGGGTTAGCTGGTGGGTTGGGAAACCTTCAATGGGTGAGGCTCTACATTGTAAATATGATCTGACACCTGTATTATGAATAAAATTGTAGAGGAAGGATTGTTTTTCAAGACAGAGATTCCTGTGTCGTTGCTTCTTTCAATATGTATTTTCTTTACATGAAATGTTCATCTTGTTTTCATTCCAGTTTGTTAATTTCTTTCATGTCTGACCTAAGTGTATAACAGTTTGGAATTCATACATGCTATGCTCCTTTAGTTGTTTTAGACATTCATTAAGTTTTCTTCTAAATTTACATAGAATTCTTCTTGTTGGTGCTCTGTGTGATGGGTTGTTCCCTCTCATCTACTAATCACCCACTAAATATCTCCTAATTACAAGATAGACGATTATATTACCTCTGTCCGTAAACCCAAACCATTATTTTCCTCCTACAAATGTTCCTTACCTAGGCCTTTGACTCCATTTCCAATGGTCCCTTACCCTGATAATCCCACCTGCATCTCACGTTAACGCACTTTGTTCCGTTCAGAAGTCCGGCCTTCTGACTTCTCTTGATCAAATATCCTACATGAAGTAAACTTAAAAACAAGCGAGAGATCCCTCTGTGACTGCATAGGTCCGAAGGAACAGTCTAAAGCAATTCTGTTGTTGCTCGGGAGAGAGCCCTTTTTTCTGCCCAACCTATGGGCACGATCCTGGTGCTAACAGTATGAAAGGTTGCATGTTGTGAAAGTGAAAGTAATTATGCATATGAATTGTATTATGTAACTAACAAACCTATATAAGTTCATATTGTTAGTACAATACAGTTATTTTAGACCTTATGATTTCCAGTTGCTAGAGTAGTAAGCAAGAAGAAATGCAAATAGGTTGGAAACCAAAAAAGTCCTATTTTGTTGAGGAGGTGTGCATGTGAGACCAAAGGAAAAATTCCAATGGTATTCAGTCATAAAAGGAACCTAAAGAATTGTTTCATACATTGAACAAAATTCAGGTTGGAAATGGAAATATTCTAAAGTACATGGAGAATCATGATAAAATTAATTAGTATTTCACGCAAAACATAATGCAGATGCATGATAAGGTGCATTAAGTACCTTTGATGATAGTAAGGGAAGAATAATACTATTTGAACAAAGAGATTTCAGATAGTTACCAATGTTCCAATGACATGGATGAAAGAGGCCAAAATATGAATTCTTGACACCAGTCAATTGGTAGTCATCATAGAAGTAAGAAACTTCAATTTCAGTAGGATGTCTCTCCTAAAAGGCATCAGACAAGAAAGAGGGAAGGGAAATTTTTACAGGTTGAGCTTCAAAAGATTAATCATTCCACCTATTATGGGGATAAATACGGTAAAGTTGTAGATATGTGTGTTGGGCTATAGGGCAGACCCGGGTTTTATACCTTTTACTTCGCACCAACAAAAGACCCACAATGTTGGCCCTTTCAGCAACAACCTGCGAATAGGTTGCAGTCTCACCCGAAACAACTATGGGGTTCCGCAGAATCAGGTTTCTGCAAGCAGAAGAGGGATATTACTGTACCTTTAGCCTTTGATAACTTATAACCAATTAACACAATGCTTCGGCATTCACATATATATCTTCGCAGTTAAATAAACAAACAGTGACTTGCTTAACCCTTACTGGGAATTCACAGCGAAGCTAGTATTTTAGCAGTGATCTACTTATCAGATATGTATGATTATTAATGCATAACAAAACATAACAGAAATAACACAAGAACCACAACACCAGATATAACGTGGTTCACCCCTAGTGTAGGGGCTACGTCCACAGAACTGTGTTTATTTAACTTCTTTACAAAATCACAGTTCTGATCTGCGCACTCAACTGCAGATCCCTTTAAGTCCTTAAAGCCGTGCACACAGCTGCAGGCCTCTGCGCACATAGCTGCAGATCTTCTTAATCACTTACAAACCTTCTGCGCACATAGCTCCAGAGGTCATCCACGCACAAACCTGGGAATTGACCTTCCCTTACCAAATAGCCTTAGCTTCACATCAACTTCTTTTACATCAAAAACCTAACCTCACTTCTTTACACAAGTGCCTATTTATACAACGCACTATTACAAAACCATGGGTTTAAACCATGGGCACCCGAAACCCATAAACCCTGGACTTAAACCATGGGTTTATTACAACGTGAGGGCTTTGACTCAATCCCGACACCCCTAAGACTATTTTGAGCCATAACTCCGCTCACAAACTCCTATCAACCTGCGGAGTTACCCCCCCTAAGGACCGTTAGGGTGCGTGCCCCAACAGGCCCCTAAGACTCACTAGTGTCCCGTCCCAAGGCACTCATTTTCTTTTCTGGTGGTAGAATATTGTTGGAGAAAACATTGTGTGCTGCTTGCTGAAGCCCTACATGCTATTGTCGGTTGCTTGCTCCTTTCCTTCATAATATTTATGCTGACTAAGGCCTTCTGGATCTATCAACGACCCCATCCTTCAATGTGCTTGCCGAAGATTTGACCATCCACAACTTAGGGTCCATAGAATTGCGTGTCAAACTGCATAAGACAAATAGCCGCCTTGGTTCTGCGAAACCAGGAGGATACATGGCAGGATTCTCTAGAGTCTTCTTGTGAGGCCTTGTGCCTTTCGTCGCTCCACATTAGAGCGAACTTCTTCTTTTCTTCATTCAGTTTAGAGCAAACTTCTGCCTTTCTTTGTACCTTAGTCGAACATGACGGTACGGGTGGATTGCTTAGAAGGTTCTGCAGGCCTCTCTCTCTGAACTCTCATAATAACTCTTGGACTTTGCGATCATTCGACATGGTTCTTAACTGAACAGACTCAAAGAAGGGCCCAATGCAGGGGTCGCAGGACGGTGTAGCTTCTTATAGAATCCTGCAACAGAATCTGTCATCATGGTGCATTAATGGTGCCGAATCTGATGGAGTGCTGGAAATCCTGTCCACATGGTGCAAGATTTCCCCAAAATCTCATCATGATAGGTAATTAGGGCAGTTTTGGTGCCAGTGCTGCCAAGTCCAGTTTGTCCCATCCGTCACATTTTGGGCTGTGAAACACCTTGGATGTTCGACATAATAACTAATGTCAACTTCACCTTAATAAGTATCTTCAGCACAATATGACCCTTCGACCCTTCCTGGCCCACGCGGTACTGAAACTTCAACCTTCGAGTTTTGACAGTCTTCCACACTTCGGAGCTTTGAGGACAAATTCATTATAGTCTAGCACCCAATTTCAACTATTATTGGTACTTAGAATTTCGTTCTTTGTGTTACTTTTGATTAGGAAGTCCCGGCCTGTCCCTGTACTTCTTTAAACGACTGCCATTTACCATAGAAGGTAAAAGTTCTCCATTCAACTTAGCTAGCTGGACTGCTCCCCCATCAGTGACTTTCTGCACTATATATGGTCCTTTCTAATGTGTCTTGAACTTACCTGGGAATTTCATGAATTTACTGTCATATAAGAGCACAAGATCACCCTGCTGGAACTGTTTCTTCTTGATGTGTCTATCATGCCATGCTTTTTCCCAAGCTTTCTGCACTTGCTGCTGGAACCCTGCAATAAATCTGTCTTCTTCAAGTTCTAGTGTATTTGTCATCCTTTCTGTCATTAGAGCTGGGTCATCCATCTCTGTGAAAGCAGATATTCTGAGGCTAGGAACAATGTACTCCATGGGCATGACTGCTTCTTTTCCATAGACCAACCTAAAAGGTGTATGGCCTGTCAACTTCTTGCAAGTAGTTATATAAGCCCATAGTACTGCTGGAATTCTAAGATCCCAATCATTTCTGTTAACATTGCAAACCTTTGTCAAGGCATGTTCAAGGATCTTGTTAAAAGCTTCGACAATTCCATTTGCTTGTGGATGATAGGCAGTACTCTTCTGATGATAAACCTGAAATTCTTCAGTCAATACTTCAATAGTCTTATTTAGAAAATGTGATCCTTGATCACTCATAAGAACTCTAGGACACCCAAATCTGGACAGTATGTTATCGAAGATGAACTTTGCAGCTGTAGTACAACCACATGTTTTGACTGGTTGAGCTTCGGCCTAGCGGGTAAGGTAATCAGTCGCTGTAATAATGTATCTTGCTCCTGACTTGTTTGCAGGGGAGTTGATAGGGCCAACAAAATCAATAGCCCACTTTTCAAATGCTTGTAAGGTTACCTGCGGGACTAGAGGAATCTCATCCCTCTTGGATGGTTTGCTTGTCCTCTGACAGATGTCGCAGCTGTGGCAATATTCCCTTGCATCCTTGTGAACTGTGGGCCACCACAAGCCGGCTGTCAAAATCTTCTGTGCTATAGCGTTTCCTGCATAATGACCTCCTGCTGCACTGAAGTGTGCCTCAACCAAAATTAGTGGCTTTTCGTGCTCCAAGACACATTTGCGCAGTATTTCATCAAGTCCCATTTTATACAGTTGTCCTGCTATTAGGGTAAAGTCAGTGGCTCGAACCACCAGCTGCTTCTTCTGTTGTGTGGTCATCTCGGTGGGCGAAAACCCTGTAGACAAATACTGAACAATGTCTTGAAAGTATTCATCAACCATCTGAATAGCAAACAACTGGGCGTCAGGAAGACCTTCGTCCAAACTGGTAGGTTCTTCTCCTGACTCGAGCCTCGACAAGTGGTCAGGTCCTAGGTTAAGTATTCCAGGCTTGACTATGATCTCAAAATCATATTCCTGAAACAGAATCAACCATCTGCATATCCTTCCACCTAGCACAGGATTGTTAACCAAATACTTCAGAGCCGAATTGTCAGTGAACATCTTAAAATGAGATCCTAACAGATAATGTCGAAACTTCTGTAGTGCATACACCATAGCAAGACCTTCGCGTTCTATCGTAGTATAATTTTTCTCTGCTGTGGACAATTTTCTGCTTGCAAAAGAAATAGGGTGATCGATATTACCTGCACCTGACTGAGCCATTACAATACCCAGAGAAATGGAGGATGCATCGACATGTACATGAAACTCCTTATTACATTTAGGGAATACTAATATAGGGAAAGTGACCATATTTTCCTTCAAACTATCCAAGCTTGCTTGGCACTCAGGTGTCTACTCGAACTTAATATCTTTCTTCAGCTGTTTTTCCATCGGAGCAGTAATTTGGGCATAACCTTTGATGAATTTTCTGTAATATCCAGTGTGACCAAGCGTAGTGCGAAGCTGTTTAATGGACTTCACAGGATCCATCATCAATCCTTGCTTACATATAATGTGACCAAGCAGAATTCCAAAAGGTGCACAAAAGATACACTTTTTCAAGTTCAAGGAAATATGGTGCTGTCTACACTTATCCAACATCAGTCTTAAACTAGTTATATGGTCTTTTACTAGCCCAAATATGGTCCAATCATCAAAATAAACTTCGAGGAATTTATGTATAAATTCCTTAAATGCAGAGATGACTACTCTAGAAAACATAGCCGGGGCATTCTTCAATCCAAAGGGCATAACTATGTACTGAAAGGATCCCATTTCTGTAGCAAAGGTTGTCTTATGCCGATCCTCTAGAGCAATTCTAATCTGATGGTAACCTGAAAATCCATCAGTAAAAGAGTACACTTCTTTATCCCCGACATTGTCTAGCACTTTATCTGTAAAAGGAGTGGGGAAAGGATCATGTAGGCAAGCATCATTTAGCTTCCTCAGTTCAACACAGATTCAGATTTTGCCCTTAGTCTTCTTCTCTTGCACCACCATAGGACTGACCCACTCGGATTCTTCAACAGGCTCAATGATTCCTGCAGCAAGCATCTTATCGAGCTCCACCCTAACTTTTTCCTTATACTTAGGGTTCAACCTATATGGGCGCTGCTTCACAGGCTTCGCATCAGGTTTCAAGGGGATCTTTATTACACTGATATCACCAAGGATACCTTTCATCTCGGAGAACTTTGTCAGAAATAGGTCCTGATATTCATGGAGAAGTTGGGTCACTTTTCTTACCATCTCTTCATCCCAATAATCTCCAATGGTAGCATACTTAGGCTGTTCTTCTGATCCAATGTTGACGGTCTGCGTCTTCAGGGGCTGAGTCACTTTAGGTGCTTCGAGTGCTGCTCTGTGTACTTCGCAGTATCCTTCTGAATCAGGGATAGCAATGTTGCGCGGATCATCATCCTTGTCACTTATGAGGTTATAACATTATACCACATGAGCTTCTTGTATTTTCCAATCAGGTCGGTACTCTACTACTTCTTGGTCATCAAATACCTTAGTATGGATCAACCTGATAGCTGCATATAAAGCTGGGCAAAATTCACTAGTGGAAAAGGTAAGCACAAAATTATCAACAAGAAAATCCCAACTTACAGTATCCCGGTGAAGCTCAGCCTCCGCATACCAGTTCCGTGCTATCGGTGCCAGAGTATGTACAAATCTATGTACCCATTGTTCCTGAGGGACATACTTCCATGCTTCATAGCACTGCGCCAAATGTTCCTGGGAGCTAGACGTTCCATCAAACATGCTTCGCATCTCTTGGGGCTGGTCCATAAATCTTAGGAAAAGGAGCTTCTGACAAGCTTCCCAACTAGGAATGTTATTCTTATGGCCATTCCACCATCTGGATGCTGTGGCTCTGAATACTGAATCCAGAGTCTCCATTTTCTGTGAGTCTGGTATCTGTTCTAAGAATTGTTCAATAAACTGTTCTGGGTCTGACAAGCCATCATAAATAGGTAGGACGCTTACCTGTGCGCCAAGCCACCTGAGAGACTTGGTAATTCGGGCACATCTATGTCTATGTAGCTCATATAGTCTGTTCTTCCAGTTCTCTAAACCATCATCTGAGTCCGTCATATAGGAGCTATCACACTGCCAATCCATGATACCTTCAGCAGTGGGATCAACATAATCTTCTTCCTTCGCTGTGATGTTATAGATGTGCTCTAGATCATCCTGATCTTCATCTCTGAGGGGTTCTATGTACCTTTCTCCTTTCTAGGGGTTTAGTGGTACTATGGCTCTCAAATATTTCCCTTTGAAGGTCATCTGTCTCTTCTTAAGGTTAATGATTGCAGCATTTTCCATTGCCCATTCAATTCCTAACAGGGCTGGATAGGGATTGCTGTCATCAATGATCTCAATAACTTCGAAGTCGGCTAAAGTATTGACCCCATCAATATCTACTGGAACACTAGGGAATCTCCCTAGGGGCACAATCCTCTACTGATTGGCTAACCTCAATTGTATAGGGGACCAAGCAAGGAAAGTTTTTCCCATTTGTTCCCAGGTTTGCTTGGTTAGGACATTGACTTCTGATCCCAAGTCTAGAATGACATCAGTCATATCATACTCTCCTATTTGAGCATTCAATCTCATTTCCCTACCAGTTCTTCTGACTCTATTAACAGTTTTTTCCTGACCAGAGCTTTTCTGAGGTTCACAGGAAGCAATAAATTTCTGCAACTCACTTAAAGCTTTTTTATTTCTTAAGAGTTTTAGGCAACTCTATAAAAAGGAGGATAGGGTACTCACTTTATCCATTGAAGCTTCTTCCAGCTGCGACTGCGGCTGATGTGGTTGCACAGGTGCTACTGATGTGCTAGGGTCAGCAAAATCTCTCTTGGCTTCCATGAATGTCTCTTTTTATCGTTCGATATCAAATGCTAGGATTTTCTTTGGGGCCTTACAAACCCAACCCTCGTCAGGCTGTTTCTCCGTATTCTGTATGTGCGTCATAGCTCCACTCCACGTGACAACATTAATGGCTGGGGAAGGTATTTGATTGATGGAAATCATCTGAATATTGTGAGTAGGGGCATTGTTTCTTTCCTGAATCTTAGCTATCAGCTGTGGGCACTGCTCGATCACATGATCTACTGCGTGACAATACTGACATGTTGTAGTTGGGTTTCAGCAGTCTCTAGCTAGATGCCCGGCTTGGTTATAGTTGTAACAGAAAACCTGGCCTCGGCCTCTTTCTGCCATACCACCATGACCACGACCTCCAAAAGCATCTCTATTGGATGCGACCCCACGGTAACCATAGCCATCATTGCTCTGTCCCTCATTTTGTACCCGGTAGGCATCATAGGTACGTTCTTTAATGAGGTCATAACTGCGACACTCATTTTCATTATGTCCGACAGACTTGCAGAATTTACAATAAGGGTTCTTAGGTACTTGTTCATACCTCTCTAGCAGATAGCAGTCTTCAAGTCGATGCTGAACTGTCGTTCTGCAGAGCTCACAATATAGAACTTGCAGTTGAAATGGGTTTGGCGCACCAGTATTCAGGTAATTGCTTATCATAGGACATCGTTCCTTGTCATGACCTTCTGTCCGACATTGCGTACACCAAACCTCTTCGTCACCGGGTTTTCCTTTCTTCATATCATGGAGCTCCAAGGCCATAGCGGCCAACTGCGCTTGGATTTGAGCAATACCAGAATTATCTTCGATAGGGGTGGTCTCAAGCTTCATCACGATTTCCAGAGCCTCTCGCTGGTCAGCAACCTTCTGTTGCATGAGTGGGGTTCAGATTTGTGGTAGCAATGCTGCAATAAACCATTCCTTGTGCTGCGTGGGTCCAATGGTGAAACTGACTTGCTCTAATAGAACTTTGAATCTCTAATCCAAGTCCCATATTGATTCGCCGCGTCGCTGCTGAATCTCTTTCAATTCAGTGATACATTGCGACTCAGATTTCGGTTTCTTAAACTCTTTGATTATTGCAGCTTTAATATCATCTAAGGCAGGACTCTGAGTACCTGAGAATTTCATGAACCAGGTCAAAGCGCGGTCCCTGAAAAAAGTAACGAGCTGCGCGCTTCTTACAGCTAGATCTATGATGTTCTTAGCATTCCACACTGCTTCACATGAAAACCAAAACTATTCTGGATCCTTTGAAAACATGGAGCTTAATATCATTAGTCATGTGGGCCATAGTAGCTCTAGGGGGGTTCGGGGGGGGATGGGAAGTAGGCGGGGGGGGG
>LPNX011072713.1:368532-437696 GCA_001517045.1 Pseudotsuga menziesii
ACCAGAGGATTTCCAACAGAAGGGGTTTCTTTGGGCTCCGATTTTGCTGGACTGTTAGGGGTGGACTCGGTATCCTGACCTAGGGTATAGGACTCAAAATTTCTCTTGTACCTTTTGCCACTTCGCACCAAACCACTTTGCTCGTCGAAGGTGTTTTCACTTGCAAACATATGTTAGTAATACCAAATCTAACAGTGTGATTCAATAAGCAATATTCCTTTTTCAACTAATAGAATTTTAATTCTCAAACTCAATGAATTCAAAAACTTACCCCTTGGTCCTTTGAAAAACTGCCACTCGGCTTCACTAAAGGAAGTACTCGTGTCGATGGCTAACTCCATCACAAATGCCTCAAGGGTTTGTGTCATCCAGAAATCAACAACTCGGGATATCTTGTTGTTCACCCTTTTCAATATATTAATGCATGCAGGGGTCCAAGCAGGAAACTGACCCTCGCGGAAGTTCGTCCTTCTCTCGGCCAACCTGGATACCCACTGGTGCAACTCTATGTGGATACTACCAAATAAAATTCCATAGACATCACAAAACACATACCTTTGTAAAAAGTCGTGTGCACTATGACGCGGATCTCTGGTCTCTTGCTCAGCGAATTTCAGATAAGTCTCATTAAGCCAATCACCAATTTCCTTCACAGAGGGTCTCCAAAGCATAGCCCTCAAGGTACAACGTAAACTCATCTTGAGAAGATATTGAGTTCAACCAGCAACAGAGCAAATTTGTTGGGCTATAGGGCATACCCGATTTTTATACTTTTTACTTCGCACCAACAAAAGACCCACAGTGTTGGCCCTTTCGGTAACAACCTGTGAACAGGTTGCAGTCTCACCCGAAACAGCTATGGGGTGCTGCAAAATCAGGTTTCTGCAAGCAGAAGAGGGATATTAATGTACCTTTATCCTTTAATAACTTATAATCAATTAACACAATGCTTCAGAATTCACATATATATCTTCGCAGTTAGATAAACAAACAGTGACTTGCTTAACCCTTATTGGGAATTCACAGTGAAGCTAGTATTTTAGCAGTGATCTACTTATCAGATATGTATGATTATTAATGCATAACAGAACATAACAGAAATAACACAAGAACCAAAACACCGGATATAATGTGGTTCACCCCCAGTGTAGGGGCTATGTCCATAGAACTGTGTTTATTTAACTTCTTTACAAAATCATAGTTCTGATCTGCGCACTCAGCTGCAGATCCCTTTAAGTCCTTAAAGCCATGCACACAACTGCAGGCCTCTGCGCACACAGCTACAGATATTCTTAATCACTTACAAACCCTTTGCGCACACAGCTGCAGAGGTCGTCCATGCACACAGCTGGGACTTGACCTTCCCTTACCAAATAGACTTAGCTTTGCATCAACTTCTTTTACATAAAAAACCTAATCTCACTTCTTTACACAAGTGCCTATTTATATAGCGCACTATTAAAAAACCATGGATTTAAACCATGGGCACCCGAAACCCCTAAACCCTGGACTTAAACCATGGGTTTATTACAACGTGAGGGATTTGACTCAACCCCGACACCCCTAAGACTATTTTGAGCCGTAACTCCGCTTACAAACTCCTACAAACCCGCGGAGTTACCCCCCCTAAGGACCGTTAGGGTGTGCGCCCCAACAATGTGGCTTCTTGAGATGAATAAGTATTTGCATCTGCATGCATATTCAAATAACCAAGAATCCAAGATAGCCATTTTTAATCTCCAAGGAAAGGATTACACGTGGTGGAAGCAATTAGTGGAGGTAAAGACCTTGAGGAGAAGAAAATTTATTGGAGGAGATTCTAGAGGTATTTCAAGGAGGAATGGATGTCTCAGCAGGATTATTACAACAAGAGTCTAGAGTTTCTCAAACTCCAACTGAGAAAAATTAAAATGGAGAAATATTATAAGAGATTCTTGGAGTTTTTAGTTTATGTGGACTTCATTGAATAGATAAGGTAAAGATCCAACATTTCCTTGCTGGGTTACCAATGTTTTATATGGATAGGATATATTATGATGAGCCTTGAACCTTGAAATAAATCATAAAGAAGTATAAATGCGAGTATGAGAAAGGTAAGAGTAGGAAAGGCCTACATAATAATTTTAAGGTAAGTTTAAGGTGAAGAACCAGAAGAAGAAAAAATGATTTAGGCTCTTTGAGGTTAAACAAGAGCAGTTTAACAATTTCAAGTATCCCATTTCAAAATATTTAGCAAGGTGTAATGAACCTATAGGACAAAGGAAACCAGGGCTAGTTAAGTGCTGGAAGTGTGGAGATGGCCACTATCTCAACAATTCTCCATAAAAGAAGAGCATGAAATCTAGAGTGTACCATGTAAAGGATGCAAGTATAGTTGGGAATATTGCCAAAAAAATCCATGAATATATACAGTGTTGGACAATTTCCAAGATGATAATCAATCCTAATTGATATAAATTTAAGGTAAGGAAAGCAATTTACCATTTTCAATTTTGATTGATTCTCGAGCTTCATTCAGTTATGTAAATGCTAACTTGATTGAAAAATGAAATTTAGTGAGTTGTAAACTTCCTTGGAACAAGATTGTGCAGTTAGCTACATAAATGAAAGGGAAAAACACCTCATTGGTCATTGAAAATTCTCAATGAATGGGTTGCAGAACCAGTCCGATTTGGTTGTAATTCCTATAGGGTGGTAGGATTTTCTACTAGAAATGGATTGGTTGGAGTCACATTATGCAATTCTTAACTATCAAAATAAAATAATGACTTACAAGAGTGAGGATGGTAACATTGTTTATATCCAATGGATTCCCAAACCAATTTCATAAAGGAAAATATTAGGTATGCAGAGGAAAAGTATATGAGGAAGGGTTGTTAGTTGCATGCTATCCGTGATAAGGAGTTAGGCGTAAAGGTAGAGCCACACATAGAAGAAATTTGAGTGCTCAATGAATTCAAGTATTTTTTTCAAGAGGTGTGGTTGTTTCCAAAGTGTGACATTAATTTCACAATTGACTTGGTTCCTAGAGTAGTGCTGGTGTCTAAACCTCCCTATAGGATGAGCACCCAACAATTTAAGGAATTGTAGATGAAATTGGAAGAATTAATGGAAAAGGGTACACACACCTTGACATTTCTCTCGAAGGAGTTCCAACATTGTTTGTTAGGAAAAATGATGGCATTTTGAGGCTATTGTTACGAAGAGAAATTCCTATGGCTTGGGGTACCACAACAGACAGCTTGACTCCAGAAATCAATCTTTTCCAATATGCAATAGAAATTAAATGTCTAACACTAAAGGATCAGACCTCATACCTTATTCTGGACGGTTGAAGTAGATCCCCGTTGAGCTTTCCAAATTCAGCTTGAATTGATAAATTACTTCCTCAACAACAAGTAAACAATACAAGCATACTATATATCATGGTGTTATATCTATTATAGCATATATAATCAACAATGTATAAGCATTTGAAATCATCCCATGGATAAAATATTCATTCAAACACACGTTATTGGACAGGAAAATATATTTCTATTAATATAAATCAGATATTACAATAGATACAACCTCTATCGGCACGTCTGTGAATCGGAGAAACTGAATCCCCCACTTGGGCCTCCACCACCTCAATCCTCCATCTCTCGATAGCAAGATCACAAGCAAAAGGAAAGCTTGGGAAGAACACAAAAGTTCTCCAAGGAACAAAGGGATGCAGACTCAAGCATAAGTTTTGGCAACAATGGACTATAGTTTCTTTTCTCTCAATTCTCTCATATGCGTTCAATGTACCATATAGTTCCTTATATAGATTTTGAAAGGGGTAATGAAAGGTTGAATCTGAGCGATCTCAAGGCATAGGGAAGGCCAGGAGTCAAGTGAGTTGGATCCATGTCAAGGAAAACTCCAAAAAGAATTGGATTTTGTACACATCCTGATGTACACAGTTTTAGGGGTCAAACACACGTATATATGTGATTAAGGGTTTAAAACATTAGAGGAAATTTCAACTCAAAATGAGCCTTTTAACTTTTATTCAAATTCCATGTCATCATGTGTTAGCCAATGAAATTGCTTTAAATTTGAAATACCATATAAGTCTTAGGCACTTTTTTAATATAAATTTGGGGATAGGTATCATAAAAAAACTACTTTTTTGTTTGTATTTTTGACATATATCCCCGTGTTTTTACTCAAATTTCCATCGAGAGAGATCGTTGGATGCGGAATTAAATTTCGCATCCAACGAGTACCCACTCGGCATACTTTTGACGGACCCCGCTACCCCAAAAACAAGAAATACCTAAAAAATGGAATGATGATGTCATCATTCCATTTTTTCAGGTATTTTTCTTGTTTTTGGGGCAGCGAGGTCCGTCAAAAGTATGTCGAGTGGGTACTCGTTGGATGTAGAATTTAATTCCGCATCCAACGAGCTCTCCCGATCGAAATTTGAGTAAAAACACTGGGAGATATGTCAAAAATACAAACAAAAAAGTAGTTTTTTTCTTTTCTTCCTCCAAAATCAATAAATATTATTTTATTATTTTAACTATTATTTTATTAGTTCATTTTAGGAGGCCCATTTTGAGTTGAAATTTCCTCTAATGGTCACGTGTATCATTTTTCACATGTTTTTAGGGATGGTCAAGGAAACATAAAAGGACAAAAAATGGTCCACGAGGTCTAAGGAGTCTATAGAGGGACAGGGGAAGGCCATACAAAGTGTGATTTACCTAGAGTGGTAAAATAAGCTATAATAGCTATGCATGGATTGCCATCACTTAAATAAAGGCACAGCCAAGAACAAGTACCCTTTTCCAAGGATCACCGATCTTTTGGAATAGATCAGACATGCAACGGTGCTCTCTGAAATTTATTTGAGTTCTTGGTATCACTAGTTGCACTTAAAGGATGAATATGCTAATAAAATTTCCTTTAGGACTAGGTATGGGAATTATGAATACATAGTGGTACCCTTTGGGTTAACAAATGCACCAACAACTTTTATGTGCTTGATTAATTATGTGTTCAAATAGTTGTTGGAATAATTCATCAGTCTTCTTAGATGACATTTTTTTGTATTTCAAGTCCAAAGGGGAACATGGGCAGCTTATTTGAATCACTTTATAGATTTTGAGGGACAAAAAGTAATATTTTAATATTAAAAAGTGTTATTTCTATTAAAAGCAGTTGTTGTATTTCGGTCACATAATTTCTGAAGGAGCTGTAGCAGTGGACCCTATGATGATAAAATCAATCTGAGAATGACCAAATCCTATGAATGTGACAGAGGTCATATCATTTATGGGATTAATAGGATATTATAGAAGGTTTAGATAGTCCTTCTGTTAGATTGTCTATCTAATTACTTCCTTGCAAAAGGATAATGTGAAGTTTATTTGGATTTTGAAGTGTGAAGAAAGATTCACACTCTTAAGACAACTTCTGACATGTGATATAGTGTTAAAACTTCTAGATCCATTGAAGGAGTATGTAGTATGTATGGATGCATCATTGGAAGGACTAGGTGGAGTCTTAATGGAAGCTAGGCACGTGATATGTTATGAATCACTAAAATTAAAGGACCATTAGAAGCACTATGCTACTCATTATTTGGAGTTAGTTATCGTTGTTCATGCACTCTAGATGTAGAGACATTGTCTCTTGGGAATGAAATTTAAACTATGGACCGATCATCACTACCTCGCATATTTGTTTAAATAGCTAAAATTGAATGCAAAACAATATATGTGGGAGAATTATAAGGTGAGTTCAACTTTGATATTAAATACAATAAGGGAAAGGTGAATCATGTGGTTGACACACTTAACATGAGAGATAAAATATTGAAAAGTTAAACTATTAGTGAATGGACATCATATTTAAAAATCAGTTTGCATGAAGAATTGAAGGAATATTAATATTATCTATAGGTGGAAAGAATGTTACAGTCATATAACATGATTTTATAGTTAACAAATTATTCCCTGAATGAAGATATAATTCTTTAATTCCTGGACATAATTTATGTATCAGCAGAAAGTAACTTGAGGAATATTATACTTCAAGAAATGCGTAATGTACCCTTTGCAAGTCATCCCAACTATCAAAAGACTTTATCAGAGGTGAAAAAATATTTTTACTGGCCAGGTATGAAGAAGTAGATGTCTAGGTACATCACTTAGTTTTTAAAATACCAAAGGGTGAAACTGGAGCAGAAGAATCATGCTGGACTTCTCCATCCATTGGTAGTACCATAATGGAAGTTGGATGTAGTAACCATTGAATTTATCACCAAATTTCCAAAGAAAATAGAGGAAACATGATTATATTATGGTGGTGGTTGATGAGTTAACAAAGTCATCCCACTTCGTACATGTACAATCAAATTTTTGAAGACAACCAATACTAAAGACGTAATATGAGATAAATTTCCACATTGCATGGAATTCCAAATCCATAGTTTCAGATGAGGATCCAAAGTTCATCTCAAACTTTTGGAAAGGTTTGATCCATGAACTTGGAACCAAACTTATCCTTTGTACAACCTAATGTAATGTCCCCAAAATCTGGAAATAAAAAAATATTAGGCTAGTCAATTACTACCTAAACTAGACATTATCTCAGCTTATGTGGAAGGTGTCAAACTTTGTTCACTACAGTAGATTGTCGTAAGTTGTTCTTACCCTCTTCTAGATGTTTTCCCTGATGTGGTTATTAATGTAATTCTATGTTGTTGTTATGTTACTTGAATCTAACTGGATGGTTATGTTTTTCATTGATTGATTCTTATCATGTATTTATGTGTATGTGTGTACAATTTATTGCGTACTTACTTATTATAAGTTTTGGTTACTAGTTTATGAAAAATCTTGACTTAACTTGTATTGTCAAGGGGTGGAGTGGAAGGAATTGTATCCCTTATAGGATCACTTGGAGAGGTAACTGGTTCTAATTGACGTTACAGGGGTTACTTAATTCATATTGAACTAATGCATCTCCTTATTTGTCTTGTGCATGCACTCTAGGTGACAAAAACCTGGATAGAACCATTCAAATAAATACAAACTGCCTATGCTCAACTACCTCACAACTTTTGACGATAAACAAACCATAGTCCTCTCTTTAGTGATTCTTATTGCTATCGTTCGCATGATTGATTTACTCTTGGCTAGGTTTATTTATACCTATGTCTATATTTTTTACCATTATTACTTATGGTTCTAAGACCTTAATTTAACTTCAACCTATGGTTTGATTGTATTGTGAAAGGATTAAAATATTCAATCTTAGCCATATGTGGATTAAGCTTTGTATGCAATATGTTGAAGGTATGTATGAATCCATTCATGGCATATTTAATATGCCATGAATCATGGCTTTTTCCTAATTCCACGATGCCATTGATGCGGTTTATAATGTGCATGGGATTCCAATATCAAATCATGATTTTGGGGTTTATGAACTATAGCGTTGGGGATAGAAATCGATGTAGCAGTGGATAGGCTGGTGGAGTAAATTCTCCTTGGGAGTTGGGGGTCTCAATCCCTAAGCTTTAAATTTTGTGGAAGAATGGGTCATTTTGCATTTCGTTAGGTGAGCTTTGTTTGAATATCTGGTCGATGTCATGGCATGAGGTATGGCTTGCATCTGCACATTCGAAAGTATGCCCTTAATTATAGTTTTGTAACAATTTTTAACTTGCTATTTCGGTTCATAGGTTTGGAATTCTTATCACCTTTCATTGTCCTATGTTTGCAAGTAGGAAGACCTTCGCTACGTGGGTTGTGGGTATTCTAGGTTGTTGACGCATAAATATTCACGTGTAATCCCTGTACAAACAAGCTTAAAATTGATCCTCTGCATGTGGGTATTTTTCCAGAGCTTTAAGCTCATAATTTGATGAATGAATACATGAATTGGTTTAAGGGTTGCGATTGGGTATGGGTCTATTTGTAAATAGTTTAAAGCAACTAGAGATGAAGATATAGTTTGGGGTTTTTGTTGGGTTTGGTGACTTCCGGCCAAGAGTGTTACGAATCAGGTTTGTCAATGGCTATTGGGTTGGTAGAGTTAACATTGTGGCCATGGTGATTATTATAGACTCTGCATTTTGTTTATAATGTTGGGTTTTGAAATGGTGACAGCACCATTGCTTGCAATGGTGCATTGGCTTGGAAAAGGGACTCTGTAACTTTTATATATAATTTATAGTGGTTAATTATATGCATTATCTACCGTGTATAAATAGTGGACAAAATTCTTTCTTTGCAAGGTTTGGACACTGTGTAAATTTATAAATTCTCGTTTGGGTATTTTCTTACCTGTGCATTTACTTGGGAAATGGTAGCGAGCTCTGTTTTATAAATGTGAAGAGGATGTCTATTCTTATGGTAGCTTAAACAATGATTAATTGTTTATAGTTTATGTTAATGGGTTCTTTTCTTTCTTCTTGGTTGTGAGACTAGAATATAGTTATGACGTATAAATTGGGGTTTTTATTACTATGTGGAGAATTTTTTAAATGATTACAACGTGTATATTTGGTTGGTATTTAGTGTATATCTTTGTTGACAGAGCAACAAAGTCGATATGTGGTTTTTTCTTCTTGTATTTATACGTTATTAGTATAGACTGTGTGGAAATAAATGCAAGCTATCACAGTCTTGATAAAAAGGTGACAAATCGAACCCTACAGGATTCGACGCTGGCCATGGTTGGAAAGTGACTCTTGTTCTTAAATCACGAGCTCACAGGATTCGATCTCGGGCTATGTGCTTCATAAATGATGTGTGTGTAGTTTTGGTTCTGGCATGAAATCCAACAAGATTCGATCTTGTAACCTCTTGATTTAAACAATGTATGTTAATGTATTTTGTATATAGATTATGTTTGATTCTTTATGAGATTTCATATATAATAATATGGTTCTGATTTATTTAAATTATTCCCATAGACCTTAGAGGTCTTGTTGACTTGGCATTCGATATTGTTGTTTATAAAATGGGAATGGTTTGTTATAGCCTTTGTTTTATGATATTTGGTTTAAAGTGTTAGCAATTTATATTCATGTTATAATATTTTGTCTAGAGATTCATATAGAGAATAGTTTGGTTTATTTATAAATAATATGAGCCTGCCGGAAATATGAAATATGCCACCAGAGATAAGATATAGGCTTTGTTTTTTATTAGTTCTAGGTTTCTGGAACTTGAATTTATAGACAAGAAATAAATTACAGGAATGAACAAGAAAAAAAACCCTCCCGTAGATAGCACTAATGGTGCTTATCTCATCATGAATAAAATATATTAGAATAGCCTAGTAAAATAGAGAAAGATAAACTCACATCTGATAAAAGAAATATATCTGTTAATAAATAATGAGATTAACCTGGAAGTGCAGCAAGTAGAAATGCATAAACGATAACCTATCTTAAAGTAGATAGTTACTAAATAATCATTCATGATTCAATCTACTCCAAATAGTAAAACTTGTGTAGTTTGCAAGGGAAAAATAAAGAACCTCATACCTACAAGACGAAGTTTTTTTAATGGTTGAAAACCTGCACTTTCAAATACCCAACATTAACAAATTCACAAGAATATATGACCTCTATTTAGATAACCAAATAAATTGGGAACTACCAAGTTCCACCCAACCATGACCCAGAACCATTCCTGGTTTCAATTCGGATCCGCCCGATCTGGTTCCAACATGCAAGTTGCTTAGAGATCCTAAGGTAAGGCTTCCCTATATGGGATATTAGGTTCTGAATCAATTCTCCTTTTTCCTCTTAGAAAAAATGTTCTCCAAGAACTCTCTTGAGAATAATCAGGTAGAATTATGGAATAAGAAAAAGATCCCCAAGCATCTCTTTGGCATGGGTTTTTATAGGTAGACTTTTTAGTAAAAGGGGCAGTTAAATCAAGAATCGTTTGATTTCTTGATTTAACCCTTTTTATTTAATTTAGGTACTTTTAATACTTAACTTAGGAACTTTTGGCTAGTTCCTATTTGGAATTTTGTAGGTATTTTAATATTTAATTAGCATTAATAATAATAATAATTATAATATATGGATCCTTTCTTTATTTCTTACAGCTATTAGTATTATTACTATGCTTAATCTTTATACATATCATGTATATATATATATATATATATATATATATATATCATTTGTTAACATTTTTTCCTTAGGTATCATATAGCATGATCCCTAAACATATGAAACTTTAATTAATAATGCCTTCAGGTAGGGTTTAGGTCAACTAGGTTAGGAAACTCTAAACCTCCTTGCATGTTGGATTCCCTTGTATAACATGGTAGTTCTTCAGTACTTGATGAGATATAGACATTCAAAATTTCATTTAATCACTTAAAAATAAGTCAGACGATATCATTGTTTTATTCGAGTCGTTTTCACTCAATATATTAATTCTTTTATGTAGCTCCTAGGGCTTATCCAGAGGCCATACTAACCCACTAAAAATAGGGAGTTACAAACTTAGTGCAATTCCAGATATCATCACTCAACACTAATGCTGGGATGTACTTGTAGGATACACCTAGGGATACAATGTCTAAGGATCTGATGTTCCAGAGCTTACGCTCAACATCAACTTGGAAGGCTCCAGGGCTTATGCCCAACACTTCCAATTTCTCTTTTCATGTGCTTCAGAGATTAATGCTTAACACAAATGTCTCATAACTCATGTGGTCCAGAGCTTCTCGCTCAACACAATATAAATAGTCATGTGCTACAGAGATTCTCTCTCAACAAAATATAAATACTCATGTGCTCCAGAGTTACTCGTTCAACACAAACAATCAAATACTCATGTGCTCCAGAGTTACTCGTTCAACACAAACAATCAAATACTCATGTGCTCCAGAGCTCCTTGCTCAACAAAAAACATCTCATTAATTACGTGCTTTAGGGCCCATGCCCAACAAATGATATCATATATATATAACATATTCAATTGGTTTACACCCAATATATCAAACAAATCATCATGTTCATATGCAGTGGGGTATTAGATCCAATATACCAAATAAAATATCAAAGTAACATTATAATCAATGGGGATTATACCCATAGGTATTAGGTGAAAATTTGGGATATTGCATCCCTCCCCGCTTAGAACAAAACCATCCCTGGTGTTCTAGGTACTCAAAATGAAATCATGAAACAAGGCATGGTAAGCCTTTTTCATGGTGGATTCATTCTCCCAAGTAGCCTCATCAGCCTCGAAGTGCCTCCATTGCACTTTCAACTAGACTATGGTGCGCTTATTGACATGCACCTCTGTCTTGTCTAGTAAATGAAGGGTTTCAAGGGAAAACTCCCCTTTAGTTTCCACTTGTAATAAGCACCAATCAATCACATGTTTAGTATCATAAACATATTTCTTTAGAAACGATGCATGGAAAAAATTATGGAATCTTATGTGAGTGGGTAATGTTAGTGCATATGTCACTAGCCCTCTCTTGGGAAGTATCTTAAAGGGTTGACAAAATCTAGGTACTAACTTACCACACCTTCCCAAGCTCAATGAGCTTCATTTTTCTTTTAATTTCAAGGAAACATGGTCCCCTATTTGATAATATTTATATTTTATTTTCTTATCTGCATTAAATTGGACCTTAGTAACCAATTGTTCCAAGTCCTTTAGTATGTCAAGCCCTAACATGAGCCGATCCACCAGGCTATCCCAAGCAACTGATGTTCTACACTTCTATCCATAGAGTACTTCAAAGGGACTATCATCATCTTGGCGGAAGTATGGTATCTGTTTTTATATACAAACTCTGCAAGATGCAGGTGATATTCCCACTTGGTGGGGTTGTTCATGACATACATTTTAAGTATGTTCTCTACAATCTGGTTTACCCGTTCTATCTTCCTGTCTATCTGCAGGTGGTAAGCAGTAATAAAGTTCAACTGCATCTCTATTATAGAGAATAAGGATTTCAATAAGTTCCTAGTAAACTTAGTATCTCGATTTGAGATGATTTCCTTGGGTATCCCATGCATTTGAGATATGTCCTTCAAGAATATATCATCAATGTGTACTTCCTTGTAGGTCAACTTCACTGGAATGAAGTGTGCTACTTTTAACAATTTGTGAACTACTACAAAGATAGAATAATTTTTCTTATTACTCTTAGGTAGACCCATGATAAATTCCATACTATGACCTCCCACTTCCATTTCAGAATGGGTAATGGCTACAGCAACCCCGAAGGATGCTGGTGTTCAGCATTGAATAAATAACATTCTTAACATTTTGTGATAAATAAGGCTATGTCAGCCTTTAAATTAGTCCAAAAAAAGTGTTTATTAACTATGGATATCATCTTTCAATATCTGCAATGCACCGAGTAGGGTTTCCAATGAAATTCCATGAGGATGCTGGAACGAATGTCCCCTCCTTCCGAAATGTACAATATCTCCTTGGACCATGGTAGTTATGTTTCATGTAGCTTGTACTCTTTTTGTTCCTAAAAAAACCTATTTTATTGGACCTTCTTTAGGATTTCAACATATAAAGGGTCAACTCTGTTGGCCATTCTAATCCTCTCATGTAAATCTTAATCAGTTTAACTTAAAGTCACCTCATATATCATATGAGTTCATCGGCTCAAAGCATCAAAATTTTGTTCTCTTTTCCATTTATATGATTTAGCTGAAAATGGTACTCACTAAGGAAATCCAACCATCTAGCTTTATTAGAATTTAGATCTGGTTGCTCAAATAAATACTTCAGACTCATATTGTCTATTTTCAGAAGGAATTTCTTTCCCATGAGGTAGTTCCTCCACAACCTCAAGGCGTGGATGATGGCCACTAAGTACAGATCATGGGTGGGGTATTTCTGCTCGTATTATTTTAATTTCCATGATTCATAACATATCACATAATCATGCTGCAAGAGGACTCCTCCAAGCCCTTCCTTTCTTGCATCCATGCAAACAACAAAATCCCCATCGGGATCTGCAATTCCTAGTATAGGTGTGGTCATCAAAATCTATTTAAGATTTTGAAAACTTTCCTTGCACTTGGTCATCCATAAGAACTTGTTTTCTTTATTTTGCAAAGTGGAGATGGGACAAGCTATCCTTGAGAATTTCTGAATGAACTTCCGGTAATAACTGGTTAATCACAAAAAGTATTTGTTGTCGGTGACACTAGTCAGGGTAGGCCAATCCTATATGGATTTAATATTTTTTGGGTCCACATATATCCCCTTCTCGAAGATGATGTGACCCAAGTACTATATCTTTGGTTTGTAAACATCATATTTAGTAAACTTGGTGTAGAGTTGGTGTTTCTGTAACACCTGTAGCACTAGAGTAAACTAGGATGTCATTTATAAAGACCAATTTTTTTTTATCCAGGTATCTACTGGATATATTGTTAACCATACACATAAATCTAATGAAGGTGTTCCTCTTTACTCTTAGAGTAAACTAGGATGTCATTTATAAAGACCAATTTTTTTTTTTCTAGGTATCTGCTAAATATATTGTTCATCATACACATAAATTTTGGAGTTGCATTGGTCAACCCAAATGGCATCACTACAAAATAGTAGTGGTCATACCTTGTACGAAAGGAGGTTTTGTGAATATCCTCATCGAGAATCCGTACCTGATGTTACCTGGATCGTAGGTCAATCTTTGAAAATATCTTGTCTCCTCCTACTTGATCTAACAAGTCATTGATCCTAGGAAGTGGGTATTAGTTATTCATAGTCATTTTGTTAAGTTGAATATAATCGATGCACATCCACATCGTACCATACTTCTTTGTTTCAAAAAGTATCGGTGCTACCCAAGGGGACACACTTGTTTGGATATATTATTTGTCAATCAAATCCTGCAACTACATGTTTAGTTACACCAACTCTGGAGTGCTCATGCGGTAAGGGGATTTTGAATCCAGAACTAATCCTCATGTTACTTCTATGGAAAATTCTAAGTCTCTATTTGGTGGTAATCCTAGGATTTCCTCAGGAAATATGTCCTTGAAGTCTTTGAGGATTGGAAAGTCCGCGATGTTTTGTTCTCTTTTAGCTTCTATGTCTTGGATGTTCACTGCAAACAGTTTGCAGCCTTTCCTAATGCACTTCTTTGCTTGTAAAGTGGATACCTGCCTTACAAAAAAAATTTTAGGTATTCCTTGGATATTTACTTGATTCCCTTAGTTGTCTATACATAATATTGACTTGTGTAAGCAATTAAGCATGACATGGTGTTGTTCCAACCGGTCCATGCTGATAAGTATATCATACAATCCTAAGGGTAGGATGTTTATATTTAATATACTAGGAAGCCCATTAAGTTTTAACTCATATTCTTTAACTATTTCAGAACATTTTCATTTCCTACATGTGGTTAATTGCACCAGCCAAGGTTTATCGTGTTTAAATTTTCCTAGTTTACATGCATCAACATTTTTTGGCGATACATAGTTCCAACAAGCATCGGGGTCAATCAATATTGAAATAGAAGTGTTTAAGATCTTACCTTCTATCTCAACCCTGGTAGTGTGATGGTTTGCCTATTGGCCATCTAAGGCTACATAAATCTGTGGTGTTCCATCTATGTCTTTTATCGTTGGTTCTTCTTGTAAGTTGTGCAATACTCCATTGGTCTTGTTGTTACAATATCGGGCATAATAAGGACCTTGGAATTTTCAGCATTTGATTTGCAGCGGGGAAACGTTGGCTCCCCCATTTTCTACTGGCTTGTTAGCATTTGGAGCTTGGAAATATGGCTTTGTACCTGTTTTGTTGAAGTTCTTGTTTTCTAGAAATTTTTATTTTTATTTTTGGTAAGGCGATAAGTTGAAACCCGGTTTGTGTTTGTTCGAGAAGGTCTTAGACCTGTCTCTACTTTTGTTGATGTTCTCTTTCCTCAACTATCCATGCTCATAGAAAATCCTAGCTTTTTGTAAGGTGGTGTCCAATGTTTTAGGCATGTCAATTAATTCAATCCCTTTTCGAAAGTTGGGAGGAAGGCATCCAAAAAACTATTGTATTTTTACTTTCTTGTCCTTGATGTATGACACATAATGAAACAAATCAAAAAATATTTTAATAAATGAATCCATAGTCATGGAACCCATCCTCAACTTGTTCAACTCTTTCACCTTTCTGTCAAAGGACCTTTCCAACATGTACTTCTCCTGAAAATTATTGTTTAAATTACTCCATTGTATTTCTCTTACCTCATCTTTATTGGTATTGTTCAAGTCCCTCCACCATCTAGCTTCTTTTCTAGTTAAATTATAGATGGCTAGATGGGATTTCATTTTGCTAGAGTAGTTATGAACTCAGAAATATTTTCCCATACCTAGAAGCCATTATTCAAGTTTCTCCCCTGTGTTCATATCTCCTTTATAGGTTGGGGCTTTTATTTTTCTGGACTCCCACTGGATATTTTCATCATATCTCTATTTCTTTCTACATGGAGAAATCAAATCATCACTATAAGGACTGTGATAATCTCCTTTCGTAGGTTCAGGGGTATGTTCTTATTTTCCTTCTTCTCTCGGGTTGCTGGCCCATTTATGATAAAATTATTTCTTGAACCTGTTTGTGGAATGAGTGGGGTTTCACTGCGGAATTCCTCCCGTGATGTTCCACAACAATGCTTCATTAATTGCTTGTTGTTCATTTCTTTCATTCAGATTATAATCTCTGAAATTACATTAGAGGAAATTTCAACTCAAAATGGCCCTCCTAAAAAAAATTAATAAAATAATAGTTAAAATAATAAAATAATATTTATTAATTTTGGAGGAAGAAAAGAAAAAGACTATTTTTTGTGTTCTTATTTTCGACATATATCCTTCTTATTTTACTCAAATTTTGATCAGGAGAGCTCCCTGGATGCGAAATTAAATTCCGCATCCAACGAGTACCCACTTAGCATACTTTTTTAAGGTATTTATTTTTTGGGGGGTAGCAGGGTCCATCAAAAGTATGTCAAGTGGGGACTTGTTGGACGTTGAATTTAATTTTGCATCCAACTAGTTCTCCCGATCGGAATTTGAGCAAAAACATAGGGAGATATGTCGAAAATCCGAAAAAATAGCTTTTTATATGATACCTATCCCAAAATTTATATTAAAAATTTGTTTAAGATCTATACGGTATTTCAAATTTAAAGCAATTTCATTGGCTAACAAATGATGACATGGAATTTGACTTAAATTTAAAAGGCCGATTTTGAGTTGAAGCATTCTTGAAGCATTGTTGCGGAACGATAGCAATAAGATTCATGAACGATAGCATTCCTGAAGCATTGCTTGTTGTGAACCACAATCCTATCTTTAGCGATTATTATTGCTATCGTTCACATGATTGATTTAGTCTTGGATAGGTTTATTTATACCTATGTCTATATTTTTTTACCATTATTACTTATAGTTATAATACCTTAATTCAACTTTAACTCGTGCTTAGCTTTTATATGGTTTAATTGTATTGTGAAAGTCTTAAGATATTAGATCTTATCCATATGTGGATTAAGGTTTTTATACAATATGTTGAAGGTATCTATGAATCCATTCATGGAAGATTGCATATGCCATGAACCATGGATTTATCCTAGTTCAATGATGCCATTGATGGGGTTTATAATGTGCATGCCATTTCTATATCAAATCATGATTTTGGGTGTAATATCCCGAATTTTTGACCTAACACTTATAGGCATGTGCCTATTGACTATGATGATTATCTTGATGTTTAATTTTTATAATGGGTCAAAGACCCCACGACATATGAACATGTTGACTTGTTTTCTATATTGGGTGTAAGCCAATTATTGATGTATATGTATATGCTTATTTGTGTTAGGCATGGACCCTGGAGCACATGATTGATGAGATGTTTTGTGTTGAGCAAGGAGCTCTGGAACACTTGAGTGATTGATGATTTGTGTTGAGCGAGAAGCTCTGGAGCACATGATTACTTACATTTGTGTTGAGTGAGAAGCTCTAGAACACATGAAAATATAATTTGATGTGTTGGGTATAAGCCCTGGAGCCTTCCATGTTGATGTTGAGCATAAGCTCTATAGCATTGGATGCTTGGTCATTGTATCGCTAGTTGTATCATACAAGTACATCCTAGTATGAGTGTTGATCGAGGAGCTCTAGAATTTCACTGAATTGTAACTCCTTATGATGAATATGGCCTTTGGTAAGAGCTAGGGGTTACTAAAAATAATTTAATAACTTTCGAGTGAAAATGACTCAAGGAAAAATATTGATCTCATCATATTTATTTATAAGTGATTAAATGAAATTTTTAATTTCTATATTCTCATGAAGTACTAAAGAGCTACCACGTTATACGAGGGAAATCCAACATGCAAGGATTTTTAGAGTTGCCTAGCCTAGTAGACCTAAACCATTTACTTACTTGACCTTAATGAAGAAGTGTCATTAAGTCTAGGGATCATGGTATATGATGCCCCGAAACAAATGTTAACAAAGTATTATATTATTATGTACTTTATGCATGGTATGTATAAAGAAGTAAATATATTAATAATATAAATAAATGAAAGGAACAAGAGAAGCTCCATCAATTATTATTTATTATTTAAGATTAATAAATAGTATAATGTCTATGAAAGTCCAACTAGGAACTAGTAGAAAGTTCCTAAGTTAAAATATTAATAATTACCCAAAGTAATTGAAAAGGGTTAAATCAACAAACCAATGTTTCTTGATTTAACTAGTCCCTTTGACTGAAAAGTATGTCTATAAATACTTAAGCCAAGGAAAGGCTTGGGGTTCTGATTTGATTTGGGGAAATTATTATTTTTTCCTATTCTACTCTCAAGTGATTTCTTGGAGAAACCTTTTCCATCAAGGAAAGGAGAATTGATTCAAAATTGAATGCCAGTTAGGAAACCCTACCTTAGGACCTCCAAGCTACTTGCATGTTGGATTCCAGCTCGGGGGGATCTGGATTTAAACTAGAAATGGTTTCGAATCATGGTTGGGTGGAACATGGTAGTTCCCAAGTTATTTGGCCATCAAAAAAAGGTCAGATATGCATTGAATTGTTAATGCTGGTTATTTGAGTGTGCAGTTCAACCATTAATAGAGCTTCAAGTTCAGGTATGAATCCCTTGACTTCCTATTATATTTTCCTAGATTAACTATTGTTTAAGATAGTTAAATGATTTCAATACATTTCGTAACACTATGTGTTTGATTTCTGGTTAATAATGTGTTGGGGTTTGTATTTTCTTTAATACTAAGTTTGGGCTATAAATTTTATTATATACTTCATATTACCGGGGTTTGTATCTTTAAGTTGTTTTCTGTATTATTCCAATACTTGAATTATGTTTATTGTAACTAGGTTTTGTTTTCTGGTTAAATATATATATTGCTCTTTAGGATTTATCACTCTGCTGACATATTGCATTTGTGAGGAGAGGGTTACCTTAGCTTTCATTAAAGAAAACTAGTTCAGAGGTACAAGTAACTATAAATATATATATATATATTCAAATTGTTTTATAATTAATATACTAATTATAATACTTATAAACTAAAGTACATAATTAAATAATCTAAGCTGAATCAACTAAGAAGATACGAAAACTAAATTAAATATCATAACACTCCATTAGATAAACATAATCATAATTAACCAAATAGAGAAGGCATTGTGACCATCCATGTGGTCCAATATCAAACCCCTGTATTATTATAATTTTCACAGTTCTAGTCTCTTAATCAAGTATCACATCCCTTTACATAGCTCATTGTTATAAAATGGCTTACAATCATATTATTATAGTCACGCTTCTCATAAAACATAAAGTATTTAAATATCCCATCTAAATCTTCACACATCTGTTGCATAACATGAAAACAATTAATAGTTAAAACCCATTTTTCCAATAGAGGTCATGACATCGATTCCTATGGATGTCTAGAGCCAAGGGGAAAACAATAATACAAAACCATAGAATTTTATACACAAACAATAAGCAAATCGTATAACCATCTATACACAGGCCACACTATACATCTAATGTATGTGGGCTGCAAATTATAAATACACCAAATTATATGTAATAAACAAATGCATACACTAATAGTGAGTTTGTAAGACCCTAACTACATTCACGGCCTCGGCCAAAGTTTAATTTAACACAAAGTCTTTCTGAAATAACCCTACAGTAAACGTTGGCCATCGTGGGTTCCCCACCCATGGCTCTTCATAGTCCACATCGCATAAGAAATAATAACAATAATTAAAACCCTACAATGAGCTAGCGCATTACTGTGGGAAAGGCTCATTCCATTCACGACATGGCATATACCCACGCTATCAATGAATTACAATATAAAATCTAAACAACATCATTATATATAGAGCATTCAAGAGCATGTAAATGCCTAGTTATAAAACCATCTTAACGAACAAAATAACCCATTATATTCATATTGTACACAACATAAAATAATAACCACGATAATCAAATAAAAACAATATTTATCCATTTACATAGTAGGTGTCACGATTCGCTACACAGTCGTCATTTAAGACCAAGAACCAAGTTACTCAGGCATGCCAATGGGCTGCCCACGACTAAAATTCCTGAAATCAAAATAACATTTTACATACCCAAACTTATTTACACAGAGCCGAATGGCTTAGGAGTTACTTCATGGCTTAAACGCCGTAACAAAATAATAAAACCCAAGTATGTAATATTAATCCCGAAGGCAAAATCGAAACCCACAATGTAAAACGCCAATCAAGAAACAAATCCAAATGTAGTCTTACCAAAAGGGCCAAGAGGTAGCAAGTATGGAATTTCTCACAGGCTTACCGTGGCCACTGTGCAAACACTTTGGAGCCGACAACAAAGTATATAGCCAGGCCTATTTTGCTACCCTGTCACTTGCAACTAAAATTGAAGACGATATGGTTGAGAAGTATGGAAACATTACAAACCTTACACCAAAACAATGTGCAGACATAAGAACCCAGAATGAAGCTTACCTTACGGCCTGAAGGTTTCCTCCATATTTTCTCCCTACGCAGAGCCAAATTACACAAACCCCAAATGACACGATTTTTGACAAATCCATCATGTGCCAAAGCCCTAAGCTTGGGGTTGTCACAAAACCCAAGTGGATTAATGGCATTAATGATTCTAGTTGGTTCCATTATGAAGCCAAAATCCCACTCTCCATAGTTTTAGTCTCGTTGTATTATCGTGACCTCCAATACAAAGCATAAACCCCTCTAATCTATGGTTCAACCATATGATAAATCGCACCACTGAAAACCCTTGAAATTTATCATATATTACAAGGTCTATGTAATATATGACCCATACATTGTTTTGTCACCCCAAAGTATTAAACATAGGACTTGAACTTTAGTACCAGGTCTCATTCATACATGGTAGTGCACGAATCCTAAGTCATAGAAACGACTTGTATTGCTGATCTCTTAAGTTTAAAACATGGGGTATTTTCCCTAATATTAAGTTCTTAAGGAACCATGGCATATGGGATATTCCATGGTAAGTATCCTGGTTTTATTAAAACCCCAAGCTGAAATCGTTCCAAGTTATAACTTGTAAACAAAATTAAGAAGAATGTTAATACTTTTCATTAAATAAACTAAAGTATGAATACATAATAGAATAAAAATACGACATAAGAATTTTAACCATGTTAATAAAATAATGATAGGATTAATTTCACCTTGCTAAACTAAGTATGTAATGAATTATAATGACAAACAATAGGTATACTTTTAACCAATGTGTTTAAATGCTCTTCAAAACTCTGTCGTTAGGCATAATCTGCATAGAAGGTAAATGAGGTGCCTTAGTTCGATTGACCTAAGTAATACTGCGTGTCAAGTAATACTTTACCTCTCATACCATCATGGGAGAACGAGTCCCACCACTCTACCCACTTTCTTCCGAAAAACAAAGTTAAGTCAGAACTTAATAAATAACAAAGTAAAACAATGCGCTGAAGTAAATGAGGTTCTATGCAAATCACTAACATATCGACAATATTGTGAAACAAGAGAATAATTTAATGAAGAGACTTATAACATCGTAAGCAAAATGTACTAATAATAAATGACTGGAAGTAAAGGATAGAATCTAAGGCCAACTTACGAATAGCTAGAAGTACAAGTAGTGTACATGTATTCCACAAGAGTAATAATGTTCCATTAAAGTAGTTTCTACTAGCCTATTAAAAAAAAAAAAATTTCAATTTCTGGGGACATTACATTGGGGTTTATGAAATATAGAATTGGGGATAGAAATCAACATAGTGGTGGACAGGTTGGAGGAGTAAATGCTTTTGAGGACTTGGGGGTATCAATCCCTAAGCTTGGAATTTTGTGGAAGAATGGGTCATTTGGAATTTTTCTGGGTGAGCTCTATTTGGATCTTTGGTTTGTATCGTGGCATGAGGTATGGCTTGCATCTACACATTGCAAGGTCTTCCCTTCATTCTGGTTTTGCAACACTTGCTTACTTGTTGTTTTAGTTCAATGGTTTGACATACTTCTCACCTTTTATTATCCTATGTTTTCAAGTAGCAGTGCCTTCACTGCTTGGGTCGTGGGTCTTCCAGGTTGTCGATGCATAACCCTTCACTGGTAAGCCTCGTACAAACAAGCTTAAACGTGTTCCCTTGTGTGTGGGTATTTTGATAGATCTTTAAGCTCTTTGTTTGATGAATGAATACATGGTTCTGTTTAAGGGTTGTGACTAGTTATGGGTATGTTTGTAAATAATGTAACGCATCAAGATATGCTTATATAGTTTGGGTTTTTTTGGGTTTGGCACCTTCAGGACAATACTGTTACGACTCAGCTCTGTAAATGAATATTGGGTTTGTAGCATTAACATTGTGACCATGGTGATTATTACAAACTCTGCGTTTAGTTTATAATGTTGGGTTTTCAAATGGTGACAACAACATTTCTTGCAACAGTGCATTGGCTTGGAAAAGCGACTGTGTAATTTTTATATATAATTTATAGTGGTTAATTGTATGCATTCTTTGTTGTGTATAAATCGTGGATACGATTCTCGCTTGGAAAGGTTTGGACTCTTTGTAAATTTACGTTTGTAGTTTAAATTCTCGTTTGGGTATTTTAGCAGAGTAGTTTGGATTTAGGGTCATTCCATTGTTGGAAATGGAAATCTTTCGTGTTAGCTTAGCGACTGTGTAGATAATTGTGAAATGTTGATTTATGGTGATTCGTAGTGTTATTTTCTTACATTTTCTTTTAATTGGGAAATGGCCATGAGCTCTGTTTTATAAATGTGAAGAGGATGTCGTTGCTTATGGTAGCATAGAGAGTGGTTAATTTTTTATATTTTATGTTAGTGGGTTCTTTTCCTGCTTCTCGGTCGTGAACCTAGAATATGGTTACAATGTATAAATTGGGGTTTTTATTATTGTGGAGAATTATTGAAATTATTACAACATGTACCTTTTGTTGGTATTTAGTGTAGAGGCTTGTTGATAGAGAAATGACATCGATTTGTGGTTTTTTCTTCTTGTATTTATATGTTATTAGCGTAGACTATGTGGAAATAAATGCAAACTATTACAACGTTGATAAAAAGGTGACGAATCGAACCCTATAGGACTCGATGTTGGTTGTGGTTGGAAAATGACTCTTGTTCTTAAATCGTGAGCTCGTAGTATTCAATCCTGAGCTATGTGCCCCTTTAATGATGTGTGTGTAGTTTTGGTTTTCGTATGAAATCCAACATGATTTGATTCTGTAACCTATTGATTTAAACGATATATGTTAATGTATTTTGTATATAGTTTATCTTTGATTCTTTATGATATTTGATATATAATAATATGGTTCTAATTTATTTAAATTACTCCCACAATCCTTAGAGGTCTTGTTTACTTGACATTTGATGTTGTTATTTATAAAATGGGAACGATTTGTTATAGTTTGTTTTATGATATTTTGTTTAAAGTGTTAGCAATTTATGTTCATGTTATAATTTTCTGTTTATAGATTAATATAGAGAATAGTTTGGTTTATTTATAAATAATATGAGCATGCTGGAAATATGAAATATTCCAGCAGAGATAAAGTATAGGCTATGCTTTTAATTGGTTCTAGGTTTTTGAAACTTGAATTTATAGAAAGGAAATAAATTGCAGAAATGATCTAGAAAACAAAACCCTTAATTAATAGACATGAAATAAAATTGCAGGATTGAACTAGAAAACAAAACCCTTAGTTAATAGGAAGGAAATAAAATTACAGGAATGGACTAGAAAACAAAACCCTCCTATAGATAGAACTAATGGTGCTCATCTCATCATGAATAAAATATATTAGAATAGACTTGTAAAATAGAGAAATATAACCTCTCCTTTGATAATAGAAATATATATGTTAATAATTAATAAGAGTAACGTGCAAGTACAAAAACTAGAAATTTAGAAAAGATAACCTAGCTTATAGAAGGAAGTTAATAAATAACAATTTAGGATTCAATGTACTCCAAATAGTAAAACTTTTGTAGTTTGCAATGGAAAAATAAAGAACCTCATACTTGGAAGATGAAACTGTTTTAATGGTTGAAAACCTGCACACTCAAATACCCAGCATTAACAAATTCACAGACAGATCTGACCTATGTTTATATAACCGGATAACTTGGGAATCGCCACATTCCACCCAACCGTGACCCAGAACCATTCCTGGTTTCAATTCGGATCCCCTTGAATTGGTTCCAACATGAAGGTAGCTTAGGTCTCTTAAGGTAAGGCTTCCTTATCTGGGATATCAGGTTCTGAATCAATCCTCTTTTTTCCTCTTAAGAAAATTTTTCTCCAAGAACTCTCTTGAGAATAATCAAGTAGAATTATGGAATAACAAAAATATTCCCAAGCCTCTCTTTGGATTTGGTTTTCATATGCATACTTTTGAGTTAAAGGGGCCTAGTGAAATCAAGAATAGTTTGATTTCTTGATTTAACACTTTTTATTTAATTTAGGTACTTTTACTATTTAACTTAGGAACTTTTGGCTAGTTCCTATTTGTACTTTTGTAAGTATTTTAATATTTAATTATCATTAGTAATAATAATAATATATGCATGCTTTCTTTATTTTATAGTTGTTAGTATTATTACTATACTTACTCTTTATACATATCATGTATAAATTATGTCTATATATATATATATATATATATCATTTGTTAACATTTTGTGTTTAGGTATCATATAGCATGACCCTTAAAGATATGACACTTTCTTTAATAAGGCCTTCAGGTAGGGTTTAGGTCAACTAGGTTCTAGGCAACTCTGAACCTCCTTGCATGTTGGATTCCCTCATATACCATGGTAGTTATTTAGTACTTGATGAGATACAGGAATTCAAAATTTCATTTAATCACTTAAAAATAAGTGAGATGAGATCAAAGTTTTATTTGAGTCATTTTCACTCCACATATTAATTCTTTTTAGTAACTCCTAGCACTTACCGAGATCCCATAATCAACACTAAAAATAGAGAGTTACAAACTTAGTGCAATTCCAGAGCTCCTCACTCAACACTAATGCTAATATGTACTTTTAGGATACACCTAGGGATACAATGGCCAAGGATCCGATGGTCCAGAGCTTAAGCTCAAAATAAACTTGGAAGGATCCATGGCTTATGCCTAACACTTCCAATTTATATTTTCATGTTCTTCAAAGCTTCATGCTCAATAGAAATTTCTCATAACTCATGTGTTCCAAAGCTTCTCGCTCAACACAATATAAATACTCATGTGCTATATATCTTCTTGCACAATGCAAAAAAATAAAATATTCATGTGCTCCATAGCTCCTCGCTCAACACAAAACATCTCATGAATTATGAGGTTCAGGGTCCACACCCAACACATGAAATCATATATATAAAGCATATGCAATTGGCTTACGCCCAATATATCAAAAAAATCATCATGTTCATATGGAGTGGGGTGTTAGACCCAATATACCAAATAAAACATCAAAGTAAGATCATAATCAATGATAATTGGGGCTTATACCCATAGGTGTTAGGTCAAAATTTAGGATATTACACCTATCATTCTAAAAAAATTGGGAGATAGAGAGTGTGTATCAGGTCATAGAGGACATACTTTGTACATATGCGATGGATAAGACTAGTAAGTGGGAAGATTATTTATATTTAGTGTAGTTTTCCTCTAACAATGGTTACCTAGAATTGTTGAAAATTACCCTTTTGAAGAAATATATGATAGAAAGTGAAGTGTACCAATGAATTGGGACAAGTCTGTTAATAGATTGGTTGTGGAGATGGAAGTGCTTCAAGAAATCAAACAACGAGTAGCCAAGATAAGACAGAATTTGAAGATTTCTCAAGATAGGAAAAATAACTATGTAGAATAACAAAGAGTTCATAGAGAGTTCCAGGTTGGGGGCAAAGTTTTCCTAAAGGTGAAGGGAAAGAAGAGTTCATTGGAGTTGGGAAGCTTCCTGAAATTGGTTGCAAGACTATGTGTATCATTTGAAGTCCCAAGCAAAGTTGGGAAAATTTATTATGAACTTGATCTTCATGCTATAGTCAAAATATGTAATGTTTTCAATTTTTAATTATTAGAAAAGTATGTACATGAAACTAATCACATTATTGATTGGTCTTTGATATATGTGCAACTCGAAGGGGAAATCAAAGTGCAACCTATATGGATATTGGATAGAAGAACTAGAGCTCTGAGGAACAAATACATAGAGCAGTTTGAAGGTCTGATCGACCCAGTACCTCCTTAAAGAAGAAACTTGGGAGATGGAAGATAAATCAAGGAATAGCATCTCCATCTCCTTTGAAGACTAAATCATGTAATTAAATTTTGAATTTTTTTTTAAAAATATTTTGGAAATTGAATTACATAGAGGATGGTGTACATTTTAAGGGGGAGGGGAGTGTAGCATCCACAGGATTTAACCCTAGTCAAAAAATACTTTTGTAAACATTTCATGAGTTCCTTGATGGAAGAAATACATGTATGTTCTTAGTCATTAATATAAAAGTTTGAGTCGCTTGTCGTTGAGTCCTGATATTTAGTGATGAGGTCTCATGTACTCACCCATGATAATGAGAGAGGAATGTAGTGATTTCATAGGGGATAAGTCTAATGTCATGTTTAACCCTACAAACCATAAATGAAACTTTATCCTTTTCGCTAATCCTTAATCTCCTTGATCAATCATGTAGACATGTTTTAAGAGTTAAGAAGTTAGATAAGTGTGATTAATGGAAATTTTGACAAGTGTCGCTTGGAAGTGGTGTACCAATTCCACGTTGGTGGAATTAAGATTTGGGAAGGAGGCCCAATATTGTTGGAGTTTGTGGAGTATGATGGAGAGGAAAAAAATGCACAAGAGGAGAAAAAGTTTCTTCTAAGCCATGATGATGACTAGAGATTGAATTTTGTCATGGAGCAGTTTTGAAACGTGGAGAAAAGTTACAAGAGTAGTGCACAAGGATAATAACATATTATGTGTGAGAGTATAGAGAAACACACTCTGTTACACAGGATGTGTAGAAGCACCATACAAAAGTAGAGTAGTTGGTTGAACATGGCTGTAGAGCATAGAATGCACTAAAATTGGGCGCAATGCACTATGACCAGATCTTTTAGATAATAAACTAAGATGTTGGATCTATTAGAATCTCAAGTGCATAGAAAATTTAAGCCCAAATTGTTAGTGAAATACCAATTTTGATTGTGGTTAGAGTTAGTTGGGTAGGTGAGAAACCATAGTTCCTGAACTAGATAATTAAGCCTTTGGTCATGTACCTTTTTTCGTTGTTTTTCCTCTTGTAATTATAGTGAAATGGAAAGCACTGCTTGAAGTGAACTTAGTGTAATTTTAGGCACATATTACAGTGACAATTATTGCGGTTGCGCCACTAGAATGGAATTAAGTTAATGAATTGCACAATTTGACATGGATTTTGTTAACAACCAGTAAATCTTATGTATCGAGTCTCGAACCCTAAGAGAAATTAGGATAATGAGAATTTTGTGATGAATGCATGAGTCTCGTATCGAGGGTAGAGTTTTTATAAAATATATATGAGGAGGACTAATAACTGTTAGGTGGAGCATGGATTCCATTAAGCCATTTGCAATACCATTAAATATTCATATAAGTGCATGGATTTGTGATAATTATAAAACATTAATGAATATTTATGGATTATAATAGATCCACATTGTACATTGTTTATTGTTTAGTATGAATCATTACATTATGAAGTTAAGTTTTTTTACAACTTAATACGTTATGGGATGAGTACTTCTGAATATTATTTGAATATGAGGAATGATATGTATGTTTATGTTGATTAAGACTTAATTGGACATTGGAAGAATACCCAATACATTCCAAAGGTTGTTGCTTTTCTTCTTGCATGAACAAATATAAATACATGAATTAACTTTATATGGACATTGGTACCCAATCCAATAGGTTCTAGATGTTGCAATTATTTGTATGTATGAAGGAATGGTTAAGTAGGTAATAGTTTCCAATTTCATAGATATTTAGTTTAATTGTGAATGTTGATAAAGACACAATTTATGACCTGTTTGTAATGCTTGTATGATGGCCCTGAGTGTTTTCCATGTTTAAATATTGTTGGATAAAGGAATTTTTCCTTGGATATCTCGTGGTCTCTTGCTTATGCCAAATACTATTAAGTTATTAAACCACCAATTTTTTTCCCTATATATTTTTGATTGTAGATGTTAACAATTATTGAGGGTTTTTGAATGAAATGAAAGAATATTAAGTCTTGTTGTGTTACCTTAGTTTAGTTCTCAAACTTGTGAAGGAAATACTTGTTTGAATGAACCAGTTTGATGCTTGAGGAAACCTGATTTTGCATGTTTAACTCACAGTAATTTTTTCCTTGGATATTATTCTATTACCCTTATGTTTCCATGTCAATATGTGAGCTTGAAAAATGGTTAATGGGAAATCATTTATGTGCTAGATCATGATAGAAATCCTTCGATACCTCTTTGTTTTCTTTATATTAGTCATTTATTTGATAATTGGCTTTGTTTTGGTATGTTAAATCAGAGTAATATTGATAATATATTACCATGCCAAATATTAAAATGGTCCATTGATTACAATATCGATGAGTTTCTTCCAAATCCTGACTTTTGACATGCTGACATCGATAATAGAAAGTTGCAGTATTTGTTGTTGAGTTTGTTAAGTTAGTGTTGAATCCCAACTACTGACATGCCAACATCAGGAATAGGAATTTAGGACTTTTTGTTATTAAGTTTGTTTATTTCACATCGAATACCAAATTTTGGTATGCCGATGTTGGGAATTGGAAGTCCGGAGTGTGATTTTGTCATGTTGGTTTTCCATGCCAACTCTTGACTTCTGAAGTGCTCACATTGGGAATCCAAATTCAGGAGTTTAAGTTTGGTATGTTTTTTCTTTCATTCCAACCTTTGACTTCCCATGTTAGGATGGAAATTTCAGTGTCGTTGTAATGTCCCCAAAAATCGAAAAACAATATTTTTTTTATAGGCTAGTAAAAACTATCTAGAAGGAACATTAATCACTTACAGAACTCTATCGTACACTTCATGTACCTTTGTTTATTTGTAAGCTATTCTTACTTTCTGTCTTTTACTTTCATTCATTATTTTTAATGTACTTTACTTATGATGTTTTACTATTTTTTATTGCTTAGTATTGTGTTTACACTTTTGTCTCTTATGTGTCATCACTGGATTTATATGCTTCATCCTTTATGCATTGTCGCACTTGTTAAATATGGATTCCTAACTTAACTTTATTTGTGGAAACAAAGTGGACGGAGTGGCGGGACTCGTTCTCCCATGACGGTTTGAGAGGTAAAGGTGTTTAATTGTTTATCATGATTACTTAGTTCTCTAAACTAAGGAACCTATTCTATTTACATGCAGTTCATGCTTGCGATGGGAACTTGTTTAAAGAGTATGGAAAACTGTGACTTTAAAGATCATACTGCTGGTTGACTTTGGTTCTTTTATCGACTCCAAATTATAAAAGGTATAGTTACTATTCTTTTCAATTTAACTATTACTGCTAAAGCTCTTGTTTAGTACTTATGCTTCCTTAGGGTCTTAATAACTCTTTATTTCATTATTTGGCATTAATTACGGTTTACATTTTAGTTTATTTAAGAAATTATTAAAAATTCTCATTTTTTCTATTTTGCAGGTTAAGTACATGGCCTTTAAAACCAATCCATTGATTTATAATGGTTGAAGTAATTAACATGGCATCTTCCATATGCCATGTTCACTAAGAAAAAGCTTAGGGATTAAATGTATTGGGTTAATATTATTTCTTAAACCCTAAGGTTCCTATGTTAATAGGTTTTAAAGCTCTGGTACATACATTATATTAAAATACATAAGTCTTGGGTTGACTTAAGGTTAGAACATACCATATATGGACTTACCCTCAAACCTTATCAATGTAATTTGTTAAACTTTGCTATGATTTCTACATTGTAATGTTGCAAGGTGATATGAAATAGGGTGCTGAAACTATAACATATGGTAGAACCATATGATAGTAGGGTTTAAGCATTCATGTGGGAAGTGGACATATATAGTAATGTAATGAAACTTAAACTATGGAGAGGGGGTTTGGTCTAGCGTTAGTGGTCACCAGTTGGTGCATTCATTTCTCTTGGAAAAATGTGACAACCTTCCTTTAGGCTTGGCTCATGAAGGTTGTGCATTGTGTTTGTCATTTGGGGTTTATCACTTTGGCTCTACATAGGGAGAAGACCATGGAGGTGACCTCCACACTATAACCTATGCTTTTTCTGGTTCATATGCCTGCACATTGCTTTTGTTTAAGGTTTTGAACATGGCCATACTTCTCATCCCCAGTTTCACTTGTGTTTGCAGGTGCCGAAAAGTAATGAGGAGAAGTGTGGATCAAACTCTGTTGGCTCCAAGTGTTCACAATTGTGGCCATTGTAAGCCTGGGAGAAAGTCTCTACTTGCTACCTATGGTCCCTCTTGGGAAGAATCCATTTGGATTTGTTTCCTAGTCAGGGTTTTATGCTGTGGGTTTTGATGTGGGGTTTAAAATTCACCTTCGTGCATATGATTACAGATGGATTTAATTAGATTTTTCATTGGCTTTGGCCATGGAGTGAAATCACACTTCCTCTGGTTCTGTGTATAAATTTTGGGTTTGTAATTTAAACAATGGTTTGGGCCTTTGAGCCATGGGCTACACCATTTCTTGCAATGGTGCCATATCCCATTGGCATGCCTGTATAGACTTCGTTTTGGCTTCGACAGCCACTGTGATTTTTCCATGTTGTGTATGATGTATATACTCTGCATTTTTTAATAAGAGACTCATGTCATTTTTCTTACTGTGTTGTGTAATGTGAATTCTATGCTAATGGTTTAATATGGTGATTTTTATCATAGGAATTTTCCTTCATTTGAGGTCTGCGTGTTGAGTATATTTTAATGGGTTGTATTTGATGTATAGTGTCGGTGATGAGAGACCAAGTCGTAAATGGATTTAGCCTTCGCCATCGTGGCTATGATAGTATTGGTGTTATTTCATTACTGTAGATAATTTAAAGAATAGTTTAGGGGTGAATCATTAGCAGAGTAGTTGGTTCTAATACTTACTGTGTAATTATAATTTTGCATGGCCGCAACTTAGGTGAATGATATGCATCACATCTGTGGTTTATTTAATATTATGAAATCGTTGTTTTATTTAGCTGTAAATGGACTCTATGTATTTAATTGTTGTTCGAGGCCGTGTTGTAGCGAAATTGTAGTTTGTCTTAACAACATGGTAGTGTTTTATAAATTGTTGCCCACATATAGGATTATGTATAGTGTGGCCGTAACGTGTAAGCACATGAAACCCCATAGGGTTTGATTCTGTTTGGTTATTAATGTAATGAGTTTGTAATTTATAAAATAAAAGGGTTGGGCTTGTATTCCCATAGGATTCGATTCCGGTTCCTGTTTGCAATACATGGGTTTATAATATGATTTCGATGTTATTTTTAATATGTTATGATTATTGTGGAAGATGTATTACTTTTGATTTGTTTTATGGTAATGTTTGGATGAGTTATGTAATCTTGTTTATGGTTATGTATATATGGAATAGATGGAACTGTGGATTCTTTTGTATGAATTATGATCAAATATTTGTAAAGGACCACATGGTTGGTAATGATGCTTCCTTCATTCATTTAGTTTCGATACTAATAATTTAAATGGAAAGTTTTGATAGTAGTATATTCTTATTCTAACATACCTTGAAAGGTCTTAGATGAGTTATTTATTTTTGGATTTAAATGTATAGATATATTTTTAGAAATGTTTACGCACAATGACTTTATCTGTATATATAATTATCTATAAAGTAGTTTTGTTTGTAAGTAATACCCTAAGGTATCTAATTAGTATATGTATTTCTTTAATCTTTCTCCTATGATTAAATATACTATAATCCAAACATGTCTCTACTGACAAATGAAATATTTCAGTAGAGTTATAAAGAATAGGTGAGTAATAACAACAGGTCTAGATTAACCTAGTTTGCAGTAATAAATTATGAATATTGAATGAATACAGAAACAAACTTAGAAATGCAATCCTAACTATATACATCCTATGATAACATTCACCATCCAAGGTATATTTAAGAAATACAAACAGTCACATGCCCCAATTTGCAAAAACAATTTTATATTATTTGAGGAACATTGTGTTAACATTTATGCTAAGTTTTAATTGATGACCTAGTGGGGTCAAGAATATTTAATGTAAATTCAGAATATTTTATTTATAAATAAATAAATGAGGATACAACAGCTTAGGAGAGCTCTTAAAAGAGTGTTTACTGGTCAATTGGTGGAGGAGACTGGGTGGAGAGCAAACTAACATGTGGCAGCATCCTCAAACCACTTCCAACTATTGTGGGTGGAAAATTCCCTATATTTGTGGTCATGATTCCCCAGGAAAGTGGAATCAGAGTAGGTGGCTAATTTAATGAAAACTAACCCAGAAGACCTAGGGATCTCTATAAAATTTCCCATTGAAGAGAGCTGAGGCTGCTCATTCCTAGAGAAGTGATCATTCAGGGTGAATGAATTTACTCAAGAGAAATTCAATGGAGGGGAGTGTGGACTGTGTTTGAGGGGATAACTGCTGATATTGATCTAGCTGCAACTTTTAAGCTGAAGATCATACTGCTGAGAGCAGATTTTTATTATTGAGGTAATTGAACCAGTCAGGTGACAAAGCTTTTACAATTTCATTCTCCACCAAGTTCTCAGCAAAGAAGACTGGGAATAGGCTCAAGGGTCCTCAGGAAGCGCTGTTTGAGTGCTCTCCAAGAGTTTGGTTAGGAGGAACAACTTCCTTAAGCTGTTGCCGCATTGTCCTCAACAGGTTCTATTTTTATTTTACTGTCTTAGTTAAGTAAATCTTAATTTATCTATTTCATTCATGTTAAATGTTAAGGGTTTATGAATGAAAGGTAACTGTGAAATGTTAGATTCAATAAAATTATAGATTATAGTAGAAATGGGAATGAGTATGTATTTACTAAAGAAGATAGAAATTAAATTTCCAAGCTGTGTTTTTCCACACCTGAACTTAGGTCGTACTCTAGCATAGTTGGCTTTCTTAGGTAAATGAAATGATTATTTTATTTGAATATGAGCAGGAGATAGAATTTACTTCAAAGTTTATAATTTATACAAGATATCAGTGTTATTTTTTAACTGCTTTAATTTATTGTAACTAACTAAATAAAAAGAAATAGGTATAAAAGAAGCAGTAAACATTATAAATATTTTAGTATTAGTTAACTGATAAAAATATAAATATCATAGTTAACAGAAGTAAGGTAAGAAAACTAATATTTAAGGAAATATATAAAAGAAAAGGAATTAGTAAAACTATTTATAAACATTAACATTACAGACTAGTGTGTTACATCCAGAATCAAAGGATTCTTTTAAAATCCTTGTATATTAATTACTGACAGTCAATGAAAACCCTAAGTATTTCTTAACTATAATTTAGAGGTAAGAGACTGTATAAATTATTCAGGATTTCCTATTTTGTTTTTTAAAAGTAGTATCAAAACTTTAACTGTAAGTTAATCTCATCATTCATTATTCTATTTTGAAAAAAGAGAGTCAAAAATACTAAAAGCAGAAACAAGAATTTCATAAACTGTAGGGTTTATAATATTCCTTTTAAACCCTTAAAATTCAAGTTCTAAAACCTAACCTTATCTTCTATACAAAGCTTAAAAGTAAATATAACTTACAGAGTAGTAATAAATAAACTGTATATGTAAATAACAAACAAAGTAAACCAAGAATCATTAGACATGTGCAGTATAAATGTCAAATCCACGTAGGCTTATAGCCTATAAGAATCAAAGGGTCAAAACCCTTTCTACTATTAAAACCAAATACATAATAATCCTATATTAAAATATACCAGTTACATTGCTGACTGTAAGAGTAAAAACCCCGCGAACTATACAACTAGAATGTTCCACAGTCTTCTTTCTTAAAACCAAATATATATATAAATATTTTATGTTAATAGTAAGATAAATACACCACGAACATGTTAAACAAAAATCAATTCACAGTCTTCATGTAAAAGAAAAACTGATGCAAACGAGATAGAGGTCTTTTAAAAAATTTGAGCATAAAGAAGATTCTTATATTCTTAAATCGATAGTATTACATCATCAATCCGTAAGGTTGAATTCGTTTAACCAAAAGCAAATACACATCATAGCTCAAGAGTTTGTGCTACCAACGAAACACCGCAAGGGGTTTCACTTAAAACATGAGTAATAAACAAACTAAATATATTAACCAACAAACAATCGGAAGCCATGCTTTCAACCACTGGAAAATTCATCCAACAACCCATATCGTAAGTAGGGAGAAACCACATCGAGACCAGGGATTACTGGTTGGAAGCCATGAAGTTCACCGAAGCATGAGGCTGTTTTCCACTTAAAGCATGGAGTCATTGCAGGTACCTACAAGAACATAATTTCAAACGATAAATTAAAACTTTGTTCATAATTTTTAAACCCTAACCTAGTAAATACATTGACAAATGGAATTTCGAATTAAAGTTTAAAATTTTACCTATGAGCAAGAAGAAAGCAGAGCCGAGAAGATACTGCCATACAATTTGAATGCACAAAATTGAGAAGCAAGGAAATACCCTTAATCCAACTCTGTGACAGAGGTAGTAAGAGACAGTCTCAAACTCCACTTGGCCAAGGTAAAGAATAAGTAGTGACAAGGTGAAATCCTTTACAGGATTTAAGCCAAGAGAAGCAGTGAAAACCACTCACACAGTAAAACTTTACTCACAAGAGAAACCAAGATTAAAAACTAAGATACCCAAACCACTTCACCCCATAATGCAGACTACAAAGCCAACAACAGAGAAGGAGCAGGCCTCTCATGGGTGCATGGAACCTCACAGTGTAGCCTGTAGACCGAAAAAATCTCGAAGCCAAAGGCCAAGAAGTAGGGTTTCACTTCTTTTTAAGTCACCAATGCATGGAGGAGAATGGACCACGTGCCCTTCCAAAATTTTAACCATGCATGGGTCATTTTCTAATGTCAACGTTGCATACCACCAAGGATGAATTATATCATTGCAAATAATTTACACCATGCAAATCAACTATTATAAGGACTTCTCTCATTGCTAATAATGAAATCTATGCCATCAACCATAGTATAACGTTCTTTTGTTTGCTCATCATATTAACTTTGCTATCAACCCTTTAACTAGCTCTTATGATTGTTTACAATGAAAATCATGCTATTGTTTAAGCCATGCTTTATATCTAGTATAGTATAAAAGTGAAATTTGTAATGTGTTTTACCTTTGCTTTCAACTTTATGAGAGTAGTTGTTAGGTAGTAAATCTACCTTAGGATACTAGTAAAATTATATGGTAACATTATAAAACAATGTGGTATTGTATTATTGCAATAACACTTGTATCATGGAGATAACCTAAAGATTAATATTATATCTTGTAAACTAATTGAGCAAAGGATAATCATACTAGCAAACCAATCAAACAAATTGGTATGGTTCACGACTAGTAAAGAAGAGTTAGGGTAGAGATATGTTGTTCATTTATAAATGGAAGAACTCTAAACTTCTCCACTTAAAACTTGAAACTGATAAATGAAGGAGTCTTCAAGGAGATTGAATACAAACCATTTTGCAAGAGTTTCTCATAATAAAGCTAATAATTCATCATAAACTTTTACCTTTGAAAATCATAGCATTATGTTCATGCACAAAAAAAAATATTACATTTGAGTATTAAACATGACAATAGCAGCAAGATTATGACACAATAAAAGTATTTATATGTCAATATCATGAGCTCTATTCTCATTGGAAGAATTTATAACTGACTAGGTATTATAATCTTTACAACAGAAAGAAACCTTGGTAGAACTCATTCTGGTAAATGGCACTAAGTGTGTTAAGGATAATAGTCTTTATGGCTAAAATATAAATATTGTCTTAGATCTCCAAGCAACGAAGGAAATTATTTCACCTCATCCGAGCCTTGCATTTTTAATAATCAATTTATACTCTAGCATCTTATCATGCTAAAGAAGTACTAAAATTAATGAAAAATAAACTCCTACTTGATCATATGCTTACCTGTTGAACCTGTAAGAACCAACAGTCCATCTGAGTTAGCAGAATGCTAAGTAAGCCTCAAATTTCAAACATGGTTTCTCACCTACTTGACAAAAGTAAAAACCTCAGTACATGTAGCAGCAATGAAATGCAAGTCCTCTTTCTATGATTTATAAAATTCAAATTTGTATTAGTGTTTCTGTATTTAAAATAAATCCTTAAAATTTTGTTAAAATGTTTTGTTTTTCGCTAACCGCTAGCAGTTACTAAACTGCGATCTAAGACATTTTATGTCACTATAAAAAAATTTAAATTTTTATGAAATTTTAGGGTTATGACACAAACCCGGGCATAGTCTAACCAGAAAATCTAATACATAGGGTGAGGAGATATATTGAAAACATTTACCTAACATATCCATCCATTAATCTAGAAGGTAGCATAGGAAGTTTAGTGTTAAAACCAAAGAAATGTAACCGTAGGAGATATGGACAGAACTCTCATTTCTAGGGTTAGAAATATATAAAGAACATTTGCATAAAGGAGCCAGAATTTACCCTAGAAACGAACTTGACATACTAAGAACTCATACCTGTAATTTTTTTTGAAGCTCCTTTAAGTGCTGCACCTATACACTTTTTAAATAATCAGCATTAACGATTTAAGACATATCTGATGTTTGATTTTGATGACCAAATCACATGGGAACTACCACGTTCCTCCCAACCATGACCCAAGACTGTTCCTGGTTTTAATCCAGAACCCCTTGAGCTGGACTCCAAGATGCAAGTAGCTTAGAGCTCCTAAGGTAAGGTTTCCTATCTAGTGTATCAGATCTGGATCAGTTCTCCTTTTTCCTTCCAGGAAATGTCTCTTCAAGAATTTACTTGAGAGCAAACATGCAGCAAAATGACTCCTCTGATGATAGATCAGAACCCCAAGCCTTTCCTTGGCTTGAGTCTTTATAGACAGACTTTTCAGTCAAAGGGATGGTTAAATCAAGAAATCTTGGTGTCTTCATTTAACCCTTTTCAATTACTTTGGGTAATTATTAATATTTTCACTTAGGAACTTTCTACTAGTTCCTAGTTGGAATTTTATAGACATTATACTATTTATTAATCTTTCATAATAAATAATAATTGTTGGAGCTCTTCTTTTTTCTTTCATTTAATTATATATTTAATCATAATTAATTCTTTATACATACTATGTATAAAATATATAGTATTATAACACTTGTTAACATTTTTCTTTGGGAATCATGTATCCTAATCCATAGACTTAATGGCACTTCTTCATTAAGGTTAAGTAGATAGGTGGATTAGGTCTACTAGGATAGGCAACTCTAAACATCCTTCCATGTTGTATTTCCCTTGTATAACGTGGTATCTCTTCAATACTTTGATGAGAATACATAAATTCGAAATTTCATTTAATCACTTATAAATAAGTATGATGAGATCAATATTTTTCTCGAGTTGTTTTCACTTGGAAGATATTAAATTCTTTTCAGTAACCCCTAGCAATTACCAAAGCCCATACTCAATGCCTATAGCACAGAGTTACAAACATAGTGCAATTCCAGAGCTTTCACTCAACACTAAATTCTATGATGTACTTGTATGATACACCTAGGGATACAATGGCCAAGGATCCGATGCTTGAGAGCTTATGCTCAACATCAACATGGAAGGCTCCATGAGTTATGCCTAACACATCCAATTATCTTTTCATGTGTTCTAGAGCTTCTCACTCAAAACAATTCATCTCGTCAATCATGTGCTTCAGGGTCCATGCCCACCACAAACAAGCATATACATGTATCATCAATAACTGGCTTACGCCCAATATATAAAACAAATCATCATGTTCATATGCAGTGGGGTCATTGAGCCAATCTAAAAATAAAAAATGAAGATAATAATCATAATCAATAGGCACATGCCCATAAGTGTTAGGTCCAAAATTCAGGATATTACATCCCTCCCCGCTTAGAACAACACCGTCCTTGGTGTTCTAGGGACTCGTAATGATATCATGAAACAAGGCAGGGTAAGCCTTTCTCATGGTGGCCTCGTTCTCCCAAGTAGCTTTTTCAGTCTCAAACTGCTTCCAATACACTTTCAATTGGACAACGGTGCACTTCTGAAGCTATACTTCTCTTTTTTCCAATATATGAGTAGGCTCAGGGGAAAGCTCCCCATTAGGTTCCACCTGTAATAGGAACCATTCAACAACATGTTTAGTATAATAAACATATTTATTTAACAAATATGCATGGAAAACATTGTGGACTCTTACATGTGCGGAAATGCTAGTTCATAAGCCACTATCCCTTTCTTGTCCAGTATTTCAAAAAGTCCACAAAATCTAGGTTCTAACTTATTGCACCTACCCAAGCTCAATGAGCTTCATTTGGACTTTATTTTCAAGTAAACATGATCAACTATTTTAAAGTCCTTATCCTTTATTTTCTGATCCACGTACCTTTTCTGGGGTCTTCTGCTTCCTTAAGGTTCACCTGGACCTTGGTAACTAGTTGTTCCAATTCCATCAAAAAATCAAGCCCTAACGTGAGCCAATCCACTAGGCTATCCCAAGTAACCGGTTTTCTACACTTCCGTCCATAGAGTAACTCAAAGTGACTCATCTTGGAAGAATCCTGATAACCATTGTTATACACAAACTTTGCGAGATGCAGGTAATCCTCCCACTTCGTGGGATTGTTCATGACATACATTCGGAGCATGTCCTCCACAATTTGATTTACCCTCTTTGTCTACCTGTCTATCTGCGGGTGATATGTAGTGCTAAAGTTTAATCGTGTCTCTAATCTAGAGAATAAATATCTCCAAAAGTTTCCTATGAACTTAACATATTGATCCAAGATAATTTCCTTGGGTATCCCATGCAATCTAAATATATCTTTCAAGAAGATATCAGCAATGTTCACAGCCTTCTATGTTGACTTTATAGGAATGAAGTGTGTTTCCTTTGACAACTTGTCGATGACCACAAAAATAGAATCATTTTTATTCTTACTTTTTAGTAAAGCGGTGATAAATTCCATACTAACAACCTCCCAGTTCAATTCTGGAATGGGAAACAACTGTAGTAATCTCGCAGGATGCTAATGCTCACCTTTGACTAGATGGAACTCTTGACATTTCGCAATAAACATTGCAATGTCGGCATTTAACTTAGGCTAGAAAAAGTGTCTCTTGACAATGGATATCATCTTTTGATATCCCAGGTGCCCCTAGTAGGGTGCTCGATGAAATTCTGTGAGGATGCTGGACCGAAGGTCCCCTCATTCTGGAACATACAAGCGATCCTTGGACCATAGTAGTCTGGATTCATCGACCTTATATTCTTTTTGTTGTTGAAACAACCTATCCTCTTGGAATTTCTTTAGGATCTCCACATAGAAGGGTTCAACTCCGTTGGACGCTCTATTCTTCTCATGCAAATATGCATCGGTTTGACTCAAAGTCACGTTGTAAATCATGTGAGTTCATCGGCTTAAAGGATCAACAACCTTATTCTCCTTGTCCTTAATGTGCTTAAGATTGAAATGGTACTTGCTGAGGAAATCCAACCATCTGGCTTGCCTCGCATTCAGATTCAGTTGATCAAATAAATACTTCAAACTCTTATTATCTATTTTCAAAAGGAACTTCCTTCCCATGAGGTAGTGCCTCCACATCCTTAAAGCATGGATGATGGCTACTAACTCAAGATCGTGAATAGGGTATTTTTTCTCATGTTCTTTCGACTTCTGTGATTTGTAATAGGTCGTGTGATCATTCTGCAAGAAAAATCCTCCAAGTCCTTCCTTACTTGCATTCGTACAAACAACAAAACCCCCCTCGAGATCCGAAATCCACAACACCGGTGCGGTCATCAAAAGCTGCTTAAGCTTTTGAAAACTTTCTTCACACTTGTCAGTCCATATAAAATTATTTGCCTTTGTTCTGCAAAGCGGTCATGGGGCCAAGCAATTCTCGAGAAGTTCTCAATGAAATTTTGATTATATCCATCTAACCCCAAGAACGACCTAATTTTAGTAACACTAGTATGGGTAAGCCAATCCTTTATGGCTTTAATATTTTTCGGGTCCACATCTATCCGTGTCTCGAAGATAATGTGACCTAGATACTATATCTGCGGTTTGTAAAAATCGCGTTTACTAAACTTAGTGTATATCTGGCGTTCTCTTAACACTTGTAGTACTACACAAAGGTTTTCTTCATGTTCCTCCGTATTCTTGTTAATAAATACTAGGACAAACTTATCCAGATACTTACTGAATATGTTGTTCCACATAGACATAAAGTTCCTGGGTACATTGGTCAACCTGAACAACATCACTACAAACTCGTAGTTCCTGTACCTTGTACTAAAGGTAGTTTTGTGAATATCTTCATCATGAATTCGTATCTAATGGTATCCAGATCATAGGTCAATATTTGAAGATATTTTGGCTCCTCCCACCTTATCGAACAATTTGTCAATATGGAGGAGTGGGTAACGGTTATTTATAGTCATTTTTTTCAACTGATGGTAATCGATGCACATCCGCATTGTATCATCTTTATTCTTTACAAACAAAATTGGGGATCCCCTAGGGGATACACTAGGTCATATATACCCTTTCTCTATCAACTCCTATAACTACAGTTTGAGTTCCACCAACTCAGGTGCACTCATACAGTAAGGGGCTTTGGAGGCCGTACCTGATCATGGGGTCAGTTCGATGGAAAAGTCTAGGTCTCGTTTCAGAGGTGATCTGGGGATTTCCTCGGGAAACACATCCTTGAATTCTTCAAGAATGGGGAAGTATTCTATGCGTTGTTACCTATCTGACTCTGTGTTTTGGATGTTTACTACAAACAACTTGCATCCTCTCCTAACGCATTTATTTTCTTGTAAGGAATATATTTGTCTTACATAAACTTTCTTTGGAATTCCCTTAACCTTCACTTGGTTCCCTAGGCTATTAGTACACAAGACATACTTGTTCAAACAATCAAGCATGACATGGTTTTGTTCCATCCATTCCATGTCAATAAGTACATCATACGATCATAAAGGTGGGATGTTCAGGTTTACTTTCATAAGAAAATCATTTAGGTTTACCTCCCATTGTTTAACAATCTACTAAACGTTATGTTTCATACCTATCGCTAACTGAACTAGCCAAGGTTTATCATGATTTACTTTTCGTATTTTCCATATATCAATAATTTTAGGTGAAACATAGCTCTGGAAAGCACTAGGATCAATAAGTATTGAAACATATGTATTCAAGATCTTTCCTTCTATCTTGAAAATCTTAGCTTGATGATATTCCTGTCATCCATCTAATGCTACATAGATTTGGGGTGTTCCAGCTATGTCCTCAACAGTTGGTTCTTATTGTAAGTTGTGCAATACTCCACCTGTCTTGTTCTTACAATCTCGGGCATAATGAGGCTCACCCCATTTCCAGCACTTGATCTGTAGCTGGGTAGCATTGGCTCCACTTGCTATGGGTTTGTTAACATTAGAAGCTGGTACATAAGGCTTTGTACCAGGTTTATTAAAGTTCTTGTTTGCTTGAAAGTTGTTATTCTTCTTTTGGTGTGGCTGTGGGTTGGACCCAGGTTTGTGATTATCAGAGAATTTATTTTACTTGTCTTGGTTTCTGTTCCATTTCTCCTACCTCGGATGTCCATGCTCATAAAACATACTAGCTTTGTGCAGTGTGGTATCCAAAGTATTAGGCATGTCAAATTCTATCTTGTCTTGAAAACTGTGAGGAAGACATCCTAGGAACTGCTAGATATTTACCTTTTCTTCTTTGATGTATGGTACATAATGCAACACATCTAGAAATCTATTAATAAACACATCCATAGTCATGGGTCCCATGCGTAGTTCATGAAACTATTTCACTTTTCTATCAAAGAACCTTTTTGACACATATTTTTCTTGGAATCGTTTTCGAAAAGTATCCCATCATATTTTCTGCAGCTCATTTTTCTTGGTGTGTTTTAGATCTCTCCACCATATTGCTTCTTTGCCATTCAATTTATAGATGGAAAGGGCCTAGCCTTCATCTCACTCGAATAGTTATGAACCTGAAAATACTTACTCATGCCCAACAACTATTCTCTAGCCTTTTCCCTAGTGTTTACTTCACCTTCATAGGTCGGGGCTCTTATTTTTCAAAACTCCCCCAGAAGACTGTCATTAATCTTTTGCTTCTTTCTTTGTGGATAAAGTGAGTCACCACTAGAAGGACTGTGATGATCTTCTTTATTTTCTTCAAGGGTACATTCTTTTTCTTCTCCTCTTGGGATGATGACCCAGTTAGGGTATGGTTCTCTCTTGGATTTGTTGGTGGACTGAGTGGGTTTACCTTGCGATCTTCCTCTTATCATGTTTCTCAGTAAGGATTCATTTATATCTTGTTGTTCCTTCCATTCTTTATGCTATCTTCTTTGAACTTTTCAATTCAGCTTGGAGACTGTGTAAAGTTTTCAAAACATCAGATTTTAGCTCTACTACTAGCTCCACTTCCGGAGTGTGGGTGGTCATCTTCTGTTGATGAGTTTTTTCTTCCTCGGTATTCATAAACTGATTAGTGTTGTATAAATTTCCTGTCAACACAAAAAAAATTAAATGACAGAAAAATTTTTGTTAGTAACATATTTAATTAACATACTTTATTTTCTTTGCGTAAATGCTTAGTGCACCCATAGGTCTCTTAGTATTGAATTTGGGCTTTGATACCACTTGTAATGTCTCCAAAAATCAAAAAATAAAAATTATAGGCTATTAAAAACTACCTAGATGGAACATTAATCACTTACGGAACTCTATTGTACACTTCATGTACCTCTATTTAGTCGTAAGCTATTCTTACATTTTGTCTTTTACTTTCAGCCATTATTTTTAATGTACTTTACTTATGATGTTGTATAGTTGTTTACTGCTTAGTACTATGTTTACACTTTTGTCGCTTATGTGTTGTCACTTGATTTATATACTTCATCCTTTCTACATTGTCGCAATTGTTAAATATGGAGTCCTAACTTAACTTTGTTTGTGGAAATAAAGTGGGCAGAGTGGTAGGACTCGTTCTCCAATGAAGATTTGAGAGTTAAATGTGTTTACTTGTTTAGTAGGGTTACTTACTTCTGTAAATTAAGGCACCTATTCTATTTACATGCAGTTCATGCTTGCAACGAGAACTTGTTTAAAGAGTAATAAAAACTATGACTTTAAAGATCATACTGTTGGTTGACTTTGGTTCTTTTATCAACTCTGAAATATAACATGTATAGTTATTATTATTTTCAATTTAAATATTACTAATAAATCTCTTGTTCAGTACTTATTTTTCCCGAGGGTCTTATAACTCTTTATTTCATAATTTGGCATTAATTACAGTTTACGTTTTAGTTTATTTAAGAAAATATTAACACTTCATGTTTTCTATTTTGCAGGTTAAGTACATGGACTTTAAAACCAAGCCATTGATTTATAATGGTTGAAGTAATTAACATGGCATATTCTATATGCCATGTTCACTAAGCAAAAGCTTAGGGCTTAAATGTATTGGGTTAAGCTTATTTCTTAAAGCCTAAGGTTCCTATGTTAATAGATTTTAAACCTATGGTACACACATTATATTAAAATACATAAGTCTTGGGTTGAATTAAGCTTAGCGTAGACCATATATGGACTTACCCTTAAAACTTATCAATTTAATTTGTTAAGGCTTGCTATGATGTCTACGTTGTAATGTTGCAAGGTGATTTGTAAAGGACCACATGGATGGTCATGATGCTTCCTTCATTCATTTAGTTCTAATACTAATAATTTAAATGCAAAGTTTTGATACAAGTATATTCTTATTATAGCAGACCTTGGATGTTCTTAGATGAGTTATTTATTTTTGGATTTAAATGTATAGATAGATTGTTAGAAATGTTTAAGCAAATAGTTCCGGTTGTAAGTAATACCCTAAGGTATCTAATTAGTATATTTATTTCTTTAAGCTTTCTCCTATGATTAAATATACTATAATCTGAACATGACTCTACTGAGAAATGAAATATGTGAGTAGAGTTATAAAGAATAGGTGAGCAATAATAACACATCTAGATTAACCTAGTTTGCAGTAATAAATTCTGAATATTGAATGAGTGACATCTAAACAAACTTAGAGATGCAATCCTAGCTATATACATCCTATGATAAAATTCACCACCCAAAGTATATTTAAGAAATACAAACCCTAGCAGAGTCCAACAAGAAAATCTAATGCATAGGGTGAGGAGATATATTGAAAACATTTACCTAACATATCCATCCATTAATATAGAAGGTATCATAGGTAGTTTAGGGTTAAAAACTAAGAAATGTAATCATAGGAGATATGGAGAGAACTCTTCTTTCTAGGGTAATAAATATATAAAGAACATTTACATAAACTAGTGAGCATTTACCCTAGAAATAAACTTGACATACTAAGAACTCATACATGTACCTTTTTCTGAAGCTCCTTTGATGGATGAACCTGCAAACTTTTTAAATAACCAACGTTAACAATTTAAGACAGATTTCACCTCTAATTTTGATGACCAAATCACTTGCAAACCACGAATTTCCTCCCAACCATGACCTAGAACTGTTCCTGGTTTTAATACAAATCCCCCCGAGATTGACTCCAACATCCAAGTAGCTTAGAGCTCCTAAGGTAAGGTTTCCTATCTGGTGTATCAGATCTGGATCAATTCTCCTTTTTCCTTCTAGGAAATGTTTCTTCAATAATTTACTTGAGAGCAAACAAGTAGAAAAATGACTCCTCTAATGATAGATCAACACCCCAAGCCTTTCCTTGGCTTTAGTCTTCATATACAGACTTTTCAGTCAAAGGGACAGTTAAATCAAGAAACCTTGGTTTCTTGATTTAACCCTTTTCAATTGCTTTGGGTAATTATTAATATTTTCACTTAGGAACTTTATACTAGTTCGTAGTTGGACTTTTATAGACATTATACTATTTATTAATCTTTCATAATAAATAATAATTGATGGAGCTCTTCTTCTTTCTTGCATTTAATTATATATCTAATCATAATTAATTCTTTATACATAGTATGCATAAAATACATAGTATTATAACAGTTGTTAACATTTGTCTTTGGGCATCATGTATCATGATCCCTAGACTTAATGACACTTCTTCATTAAGTTCAAGTAGATAGGTGGCTTAGGTTTACTAGGCTAGGAAACTCTAAACATCCTTGAATGTTGGATTTCCCTCGTATAATGTGGTATCTCTTCAATACTTTGATGAGAAAATAGAAATTCAAAATTTCATTTAATCACTTATAAATGAGTATGATGAGATCAATTTTTTTCTCGATTCATTTTCACTTGGAAGTTATTAAATTATTTTTAGTAACCCCTAGCGCTTACAAGAGCCCATACTCAATGCCTATAGCAGGGTGCTACAAACATAGTGCAACTCCAAATATTTCGCTCAACACTAAATGCTAATATGTACTTGTATGATACACCTAGGGATATAATGGCCAAGGATCTGATCCTTCAGAGGCTCAACATTAATATGGAATGCTCCATAGCTTATTCCCAACACATCCAATTATCTTTTCATTTGCTCTAGAGCTTCTCGCTCAACACAATTCATCTCATCAACCATGTGCTTCAAGGTCCATTCCCAACACAAACAAGCATATACATATATCATCAATAATTGGCTTACACCCAATATATAAAACAAATCATCATGTTCATATGTAGTGCGGTCTTTGACCCAATATAAAATTAAAACATCAAGATAGTCATCATAATCAATAGGTGCATTCCTATAAGTGTTAGGTCCAATATTCAGGATATTACAGTCGTTTTTTTTTGTGTTTCAGGTTTCTGAATCCCAACCCCAAATTTGGGATGAATATAGTAAAGTGGGAATTGTCATTTTATGTTCTATAAGGTAGATTTAGGTCATTTTTTTTCAAAAGTTGTTTAAAGTTGACTAATGAGTTTTAATATGTAATTAAATTTTGATTATTAAGTTTTAAGATGTGATTAAAGTACGGTTTATTTAATCTTATGGTTTTATTCCATTTAACATTCAATCTATTTAGTCAATGATTTACTGACATTTCTTCATGGTTTTTATGTGTTTGATGCTCATGGTTTATTTATTTTATTTTTTTAATTCATTAAATAATTTTTTTAGAAATCTTGGAGCCCATTTCGAGCTTTGTGAGTGTTTTAGCCACTTGTAGTTTTTCGTGTGGCTGTGTAGTGCTAGGGTGCATTACTGTGTGGTATCAAATAATGTTAGTTATATGTTCTTCCTTTACATTTAAAGGGGATTTATTACTTTCTTGTATGGTGAAATATGTGATATGTTATAGATAGTGAGCCAAGGGGGGAAGTCATGCTCCATATAACCACAAATTATTGAAAGTATTCCAACACCTCCCCTCCAAGACACTATAGGATCAACTAGTTCACAATAGCTGGAAAGGTGGTGCACTTGATTAGGACAGCTAGTCCAATGGTTTCTAGATACTACAAAAAGGTCCAACTAGGTTAAAAAGGTGTTCTAGTAGGACATATCAATTCTTCACAAAGTGTAGTCACTTTCAAAATCAAATAATCAGGATGGATATATTCCCTAGTGGGTCACCCCCAGAAGCCTTGCACTACCAAACAATAGACATAAAGCCCTACATGGTGGATAAATCATCACATTGAAAGGGGAGTTAGCAAAGACATTAATCTAACTATTTACGAGAGTGAAATCAAAGTTTTAGAGAATGTACAATCTGGGGGGTGAACAACCCCAATTCCAAATATATACACAATAATGCCCATTTTGTCTTGTAAAATAAATAATTTTTACCCCTTTTCTCTAGCCTTAACCTTTTTGGAACATTGAAGTACTTCAGGTGCATAGGTGTACACATAATATATAAAATATGTAACTCTTGATAAAGAGTAAACTTATTACAGTAATTAAGTATGTATGTTAACTACCTCTAACTAATATAGAGTTAACTTAGGTATATTACATAATTGGTCTTCCTTATTGTATTAAAAATACAACAATGTCATGACCTGAGCCATCACATTCCCCTATAAAGGTTTTTGTGAAGTTAAGAATGGATAATACACGGGTTTTGAAAATAACCACTTTAACTTTCTCAAAATATTTAGTTTCTTATTGATCCCAAGGGAATTCCTCCTTTTTAATAACCTTGTCAGATATGTTTCTATTTGAGCATAATTCCTTAACAACTTGCAGTAGTGTCCTATAAATCCCAATAATCCTTTGAAATTATTTAAGGTTTTTGGAATTGGCCATTTGATGTTAGCCTTAATTTAGTTAGAATTCACTTTGACACCTTCATAAGATATAATATGGCCCAAATAATCCTCTTTATGAACCCTAAAGGAACATGTACTTAGAAGGATAAACATATAGTTGGTGTTTCTTCAATACCCTATCAAAATGTACATGCTCTTCTCAATATTTTCTATATATTAGTATATGATCAGAAAATACTAGTAGACATTTTTTGAGGAAGGGTTTGAAAATAGAAATCATCAAGCTTTGAAATGTAGAAGGTGTGTTGATAATGAAAACTGGTGGCATCAATAAAAATTCACAATGACCTTGATGTGTTCTTAAAGCTATTATCCATTTTGGAATATCCAACTTTCTTAATAATATTTCTTAATGTAATTCATACAAACATTCATCAATGACTTGATTAGGAAACTGATTTATAATGGTCATATTATTGAGCTCCGTATAACATGGAAACATCTGCCATTAAACTTTCTATTTATGGACCATAACCATTGATGTATATTAAGCACTTTGTCTAGGATGAATGTTTTCTGCATCTAACATTTCTTGAACCATATTTTCAATTTCACTTTTTTCCTTTTCTTATGGGAACCCATAGGATCTTATATTAGGTGATAGACTTCCTATTTGAAATTGAATAACATGTTTAGAATATGTAGTAGGTGTAATACCTTTAGTAATCTCTCTAAATACCTTGGAGTGATTGTCAACAACTTATTGGAGACTGACTAGTCTAGAGGATATAGATGTTTAAAAATCAAACAACAACATTTGTGCAATTACTCCATAGTGACTCGTTTTTCAAAATTTTGTCATGTTGTTATAGGTTATCCCTTTAGGGAGTTCCCTAGAATACATCTAAGTTCGATTTCCTTCCTTAGTAAAGAGAATCTTATAAAAAGTTCCTAAAAAATAAGAACCAATTTTCCCAATGTTTGTAGCCATTGAACCCTTAGTAGAACATAAACAACACCCATTTGGATGGCAATGATTGGACTATATAAAAACTACTCCCCCATAGTAATATTAATACTATGTCATTTCCCTAAACAATATATGGTATTTCCATATGCAATTATTACTTGAATTATGGTGTTGTATATATAAAGCAATTGAGTAGTTTGGATAATTTGCAATTAATGATGTTATGGATACTATCAAAGTTAGTTAAGATTGTTACCTTTTTCTTTTTTATATATCATTATATCCTAAGAGTTTGAGGTGTTTTAATTCAAACCAATGCATGTAAATATATATGGTTGGATAAGTATATTCTAGGTATAACTCTTGATATTGTTATGGTTATGGATCATTATCCTCTTCAAAATCTATGTATAATCATTTATTTTAATTACACTCATGCCTTTTATTGTACTAATTGTCACAATTGAAACATATTATATTTTCTCCATTTTCCTCCAATTGACGAGGTTTCAAAATTTTAATTTGATTAAGGTTGGGGGAGGAAACACTTCCATGTCTATAGGTGTTAGTAGCAACCCTTCTAGTAGCCATATTTTTACTTTCAATATTTATTTCAAAACTAAAATCATTCTACAATGATTGAGGATCAAATATATGTTCCTCATGTTGGATTATCCCCTTTAGAGTGCCCATAAAAGGATCCAAAAAATTATCCTTCGGAACGTTCTTCACTCTAAGACTCATCTTATGAAACTTCTTATTGTGACTTGTAACTAGAATTTTTGCTTAATATTTATTAATTGGATGAAGAATGTACTACTCTTAATATCCCCATAATGTGATATCAAATTTTCTATAAATATAGACTAATCGACAAAATATTCCTTTTTATGGTCACAAATCTAATTGGGCTCTAAATATAAGGATGCAATAGTTAGATTTTGTAAAGTTGGCACTATATTTATATTGAATAATTGCTCCATCTAGAATATCCATGTTATTGGATCATTTTTGTCAAACTTTCTCATATTAATCTTGTGAATGAATTAGTTACTTGGCCCTATGTTAAACAAATCATTATGTGGATCTTGGAGTAATGAGAAATTAGATTTCTAGGAATTGAGGATCTTGTTCTTTGAGTATAATAGAATTTTCTCTTGGGATGACATGGAATCCACTAGCATGTTCTCATGATCTTCTATTGAGGAGTTGAGTTTTGGTTAAGTAGGTTGGTTATTTCCTTCAACTTGGAATCCATCTTGCATATCCCTTTTGAATGTTTGGAATCCAATTTTCATATACCCTTAGATTGTTTTCAATTAATACTTATTTACCATATTCATGATTTCCCCCTCTCTTAGCATTGCATTTTCAAGGTTATCTACTCTATTGGTAAGACTGGAAATCAAAAATTTCAATGTATCATGTTCTTCTTATCTTATATATTATCGTTCTCGAGGTTTGATGGGTGTATAATATATATCTACACCTTTTCCATTTAATCCCAATCATATTTGCCAAAATTATATTATAGTTACTCTTTATCACACCTTTTTAGTCACCAAAAACAAATATTTGAATAATAATAATTACAAGTTTTAAGTTAACATACCTTAAAAACCCTTAGTTTGGATATTGTCTCATTGGTTGATCATCCAGTTGAGATAACTACAATTTTGAACCCTTTGAGTATCAAATTTCATCTTTTTGTATATGATAGCCTTTCTGCAATGCCATGGGTCTTAACCAATTCTAATGTTCCAAGTTAGAGTTATGGTTATTTTCCCAAAATTTATTTCTTTTGACACTTTTAGGAGAGAAAAAGTGAATGTCCTACCCATGTCAAAGTTTCTAGTTGTAATTCTAAAATGTTTACAATAATGAATATGATATATATTGATTTTTTTTAATAGTTCTCACTCAATTTAGATCTCTCAAGTGTGATATATAACAATTGTACCAAGAACATATGTTTGAGATTAGTTTTTGGACTAGCAAAAAATCCTAATTTCCTTAAGGTATAATTCCAAATTTGTAATGCATCAAGACCTAAATTTCTACCAAATGTTGTAGACTATGTCTTCCAAGGATCTTCAATTTTTTCTTTTTAAATTCCTTCCAAAAACATCTATAGTAAAAATTCTAGGATGATTTGTTTTTGAAGTGGCCAAACTTTGATACCAAATGTTACATAACAAATTCCCCAAAAGAGCATAAAATACGAAAGAGAGAGTAATAAAACACCTTAAGAATGAATAAAATACATGAATAAGAATCATTTTCATGGGGGAAACCTCCTTATAAAATGTACCAAATGCAAAAGACTACATAAGATGATCCTAAACGAGGTCTCCTTGGTATATATATAGGATACAAAGGGTACAATCACAATTCTATCCAACCATACAACTATAATTAAGGTCTTATCCAACCAATAGACAAACCTAACATAAAAATAGAAATGTAATGTTACAAAATATAGGGATTAACATCTCTAGATTCTTTTAGGAATCAAGTGGAGACTGACCATAAAATGGTAAATGGAACTTACAACGATGACCTGGGAATTTTTTTGGATTCATGACATTATATTATACCTAGGCACACTCCTCTCCCCTGATTCCATGGATTACATGTTGTAATGTATTTAGTAACATGTACAAGTTCTCATTCTTTTATTTGTTTATCATGACAAATTGTTTACAATGTTGTTGGGTTTGATGGTTCCAAAAAATAGTGTATGAAAATTTATCTTGTAAGAGACCATGCCTTGGAAAATGGATAATGGTGGCAATCATTCATAAGGTGAAATTTGGATGATTCTATTTTTTAGGTCACCTACTAGATGGTCTTGTCCATATCAATGCTCTATTTTTTAAATTATTAGTTCTAGATCCTCATTTTCATCAATAAAATATTTGGGTTCTACATTTATCACACTATAAATGTGGTTCAAACTTATTTTGTTCATAATATATTCTCATTTATTATTTATCATAATGCCTTAATTGTTACAAAGAATTTCTATACAATTCATTAATAGCAATCTTGATATTTCTTGGTTTGACATTTCTAGAAAAATGTGATATTTTGTATGCAAATTTAATTTTAACAATACTCCAGTTGTCATTGAAATGAATAAACTCTCAAGAAAGGTCAATTGAACTTAATCTAATTATGTAGTAGCATTTATCATTGTATCACTCAATCCAATTTTATACCTTTTGTAATAAATTCTCCTTATTGATTCAAATTTTTTCCTTGGAGAAACTAGTTTCTCCTCTAACAATGTCAATGTCTTGTTGTGGCATATTTTCAAAGGTGATTGTTACAGAGAGAAATTCTTATGGCTTCGGGTACCACAACAAACAACTTGACTCCAGAAATCAATCCTTTCCTATATGCAAGAGAAACCAAATATCTAACACTAAAGGGTCTTGATTCGTAGCTTATTCCGGACGGTTGATGTAGATCCCCATTGATCTTTCCAACTCCAGCTTGAATTGATAAATTGCTTCCTCAACATTCAATAAATAAGACAAGTATGCTATATATAATCCTATTAGACCTTCTCTAGCATATATTATCAATAAAATATAAGCATTTGAAATCATCCATAGATCAAATATTCATTCAAATACACATTATTGGACAAGAAAATATATTTCTATTAATATAAGACGAAGATTACAATAGAGACAACCTCTGTCGGCACGTCTGTGAATCGGAGAAACTAAGTCCCACACTTGGGCCTCCACCACTTCAATCCTCCATCTCTCGATAACAAGCTCACAAGAAAAATAAAATCTTGGGAAGAACACAAAAGTGCTCCAAGGGACAAAAGGATGCAAACTCAAGTATAAGCTCCGGCAACAAGGGACTATAGTTTTCTTGCTCTCGAGTCCTCATGCTTTCAATGTATCTAAAGGGTTGCTTATATAGCTCTTCAATGGAGTAATGAAAGGTTGAATCTAAGCGATCTCAAGGCATATGGAAGGCCAGGAGACAAGTGAGTCAGATCTACATCATGGAAAACTCTAAAAGAATTTGGCCTTTTGCACACATCCCGGTGTACACAGTTTTAGCGGTCAAACCTGCGTATATACGCGAGAAAGGGTTTAAAAGTCGTGTATGGAAATTTTTTCATGTTTTTATGGATGATCTTGGAAACATCAAAAGTACAAAAATGGTCCATGAGGTCTAAGGAGTATGCAGAGGGATAGGGAAGGCCATAAAAATGTGATTCACCATGTGTGGTAAAATCATCTATAACAGATGCCCCCTAATGTGTGAGGTCAGAGGGGTAATACGATGGCTGAAATACATTATAAGTTCATCCCATAAGTGAAGTGATGAAGAACCAAGCGGGAGAACCAACCATCCAATCAACACTATACAATGATACAACTCTGCACATAACTACAAATAGATATAACAGTCCCAGATACATAAGAGTACAGAATAGGCATGATACAATATAACATATGTGGTCATAGCCACGTACAATATAAATAAATCAGAATCTCCATGATAAAGATATACAAAGGATCATGATCTCCATGAAGACTGAAGATATATAATGGATCAAGATCTCCATAATGGCTGGAAATGTCTGACATATACTGGAATCAAGTCATGAGAGCAGAAATCTCATGAACACTGGCACGATTAAGGAGGTAGCATATAAGAGATGCCACCAATCTGAAAGGTCTTATACACAAACCGCTATGAGTACATGTCCTACTATGTGAATAGAGGTGCCGAGGTCGAATATAGTAATCCATCGTATGATTACAAGTCATTGATGTATATCGTTAATAAATACGAGATCACCCACCGATAATGAAAATGGGAATCAATTTACTAGAGTGCAAAATAACAAGTGTGAATAAATGTGTTGAGTTTGAACACTTGAGAGAATCCCTCAATCAGGGGACATTGATGTATTCCCAAAAACTGTCGATGGCGAGAGAACCTGCCATTGATGACTGCAAGTATTAAGGCCCTCAAACATGACTCTAGATTCCTATTGCAGAATAAATGATTTGAAGTCGATGGGATGAAATCTGCTGGAAGGAGGGAATTAAGGCATCCCCCATCATCCAACACTAGGTACTCAACAAAGTTGTATAATGTGGAAGGACTCGATCATAAGGTGCACGAAACAGTAACTGTATCGGGAATCACTGACATGAAAAGTCAAGATAACTGAGGAATGGTCGACTCAAGTTTCAAATTCCTTCGGACAAGAGCATAAAGGTGAATGATGACTAAAACTAGGCATCATAGACTCGATATGAAAAAATGGGACATTGCTGCGACACAGGAGGCATCGACAGAGGCTCCATAGGGACTGGAAGCTTAACCAGTCGGTGGAGATAAAATCAGAGAAATGAGTAGAAATCCTAAAGTCAAACTATTAACCCAACCAATGGATGTGATATACAGTGCTCTATTCGAAGGAGACACGACTCGACTACTGCCAAATATAACATCTTTTCTTATCCAGCTTTTTGGTTTTTAATTTTTTTTTGGACTTTTTCAAATATTTGAAAAGCTTGAAAAAGAATAAAATCACTTTAAAGTTATAGACTAGGAGCAGACAAGTGTCAAATGGGAAAACAAACTAGTTCTAATTAGTGGAACATACCTACGGTCAATGCAAGGACACATGTGTAGGATAGTAACACTCGGGGGAAGGTCCCCTCCCAGTAAAAATAGGGAATCAAGCTGCAAAGGATATATAAAATGGCTCTGCGTGGATAGACATGAGACAAGCTCGGGCTATATGGCTGATACTCAAAGTCAAGGAAGCCCACATAAGGCTCAATAAGGCAGGCAAAGCTCATGATAATGTAATTACAACTTGACATAAGGGAGTCCTAGGGAAACAGGCCAGCAAAAGATCAAGAGGAGTATGAGGCTCTGGAGAAATGTCATGGCGGTACTATACATTGGACTCCCACATCGTAAAATACAAACTATTGGCATGGGCACCAAATGAAAACAAGGAGCTAACTAGGGTACCCATGTAAGGTCAAGCTCTACCATTCACATCATGTCACTTTGAAAAAAACAAGAAGGTTCTGTGACAAGATAGAATGGTTTTGTACCTAAGGTTATAATGAAACGGTCATAAGGTCATGTAAAATGGAAACAGAGGTGAAACCTAACCTATATGCTAGTTTAAACATCATACCTGAGATCGGCATGAATGGGTCAAAAAAATAGTCGAAACGACAGTCAAAGCGGTCTCCTACATCATATATTAGTAAAAAACGGTCCAAAAGGGTCAGAAATGGTCCAAAACTATAGAAAGGGCGTAAAAAATTTCAAAAATTTGAAAAATTTCTATAAATAGTAAAGAATTCAAAACATTATATAACATTTGAAATTTTTACCCAATTGAGCTCATAACTTCAAATGCAAATTCCGGGAGATCCAGCAGGTGGTATTCGACACCGTTTTTTCCAGGTAACTTCCCATGCCTTGCTCTTTCATTTACATGTAATTTTTTCAATTTTCCATGCTCCAATTTGATTTCTAGGCCATCCTAAATTATGCGCCTCGACCCACGTAGAAATCGAGGATTTTTCCATGTATAGGGATGGATATACACGGAAAAATGCCCCAAAGTCAGGTACATATGCGATTGTTTACCAAACAGTTGCGTATGTGACCGCGTTCAAGTTTTTCTAAGACATATAATGACCCAAACCTGAATTAAATGTGTAGGATGGTTCTATAATGGAGGGAACGAGAGCATGGGAATGTAGAAGAAGCAGTGCGAGGAGATCTAATGGCACAACAAGATCTTTCTGCATGCAGGCTCTACAAGTTTTGGTGTCTTGGTGGCTTAAGGGCCAAACCAAGACTACTGCAGAGTCTAGTAGACTACTGGGATCCTGACTCATATTCATTCCAGATCAATGGGATGTCCCTCACCATAGAAGTGGAGGACATATACTTCATTATTGGATTGTCCCAATGGAGGGAAGTGGTGAACCTACGTTCTCATGGGCCCGGAGGTGGCCTCACCATAGATGAGTACATAGTATTGTATTGTTATCCAGACATAGAGAAAGTCAAAAGTCAGATCCCAAATAACTCCATATAGGTGCTAGGCCTAAAGGCCATACTACTGACACTCGACAGGATAGCAAGGCTAGCCTCACTCCACCAAGCCTTGCGGCCCCTGATGTTCTATGTAGTGGAGTGCATGAGACCCATGGTTTATGATTGGAGCATTGCGGTGTTGAGAAACATGAAGCACTAGCTCAGTGAGTGCAAGATTGGAAGGGTATGAAACTTCAGTTTCAGTAGTATACTGAGCATGTTTTTCTTCGAGTGTGTTCCAGGATTGAGCCCTAGAGTTGAATTTCCTCTTCACGGGCTTCAAGATCCAAGCCAACAATGTTGGGAAGATGCTATGTGCAGAATGGGTGGAGGCAGGGTGTCCTACCCCTATCCAACTGATTTATTTCCATGGTGGAGGTGGCAGATAGTTGCCATCGATGATTACCCCTATGCAGGGATAGATTTTCAAGGAGATCCCAACATGCCTCTACCACCAGGATCAACATACGGTGACATTGGTAACGAATCCCAACCCTCTTTTTAAGTTTTCTGAATTATTTAATTTTTTGTGTTTTTTGATATATATAGACTCAAAAGACATGTTTTTGCGTGACAACACATAGTGACATCCTGTCATATGTATGCAGATGTAGGACCATGGTGGCCTCAAGGATTCCCTCGTCATAGACAAAGGGGAAGATTAGATGACATTATGGGTGTGGATGCAGAGCGGACGCTCCAAATCATTCATACCAACTTCGTGCATCTGACGCATAGGGTACCCATGGTGCAGGTCGAGGACCTGCCTGAGGCAATGCAGTGTAAGGTGGTGGGTGTGCCATGAGCATGGGTGCATTTGTTTCAATGTCTAGCTAGAGCCGTGGTGACATTCCACGATCAGAACCCCCCTCCTCCTCCCCAGGCTTAGATACCTGGGAGTGATACATTTTGTACTACCGTGTATTTATATTTTGGTGGCTTGGAAGCCCTATTTTTGTATTATGACACTTATGTATTATCACATTTTGGATGTTTTAAAAAAAAACTTTTATGATGATCGGTTTATTTATTTACATGTGCAAAAATGTATGTTTGTGATGAGCTTATTATCTGTGAAACAAATTCCAATCTAACACATAGTTAGCATATGAGTCAGCAACATGATTATAAATTCTTGGAACATGTATGTATGTTATGTTGTCAAATTGTCATTCTAACAATATCACAAGTAAGAATCTTCATAACAATGTTGGATCCCTAACATAATACAAGCCATTAATCTATGACACTACTAACTCTGAATCAAGACGTACCTCAAGAGATAGAACACCATGTAAAATGGCATCTTGTAGAAGCTCGATAACGACACTATATTCAGCAACATTGTTTGAAGAGGGCCCTAAATATACGCCTCCTAAAGACAATACCTGACCCATATGAGTATAAATCATCCAAGCAACAGAGGCTGAGTATTGAGTGTGGTGGCTAGCACCATCCACGAATCCTATATAGATGGAAGACTCCATTGACATCTACCATAAGAAACGAAAGCTAATCAAGAAACCCGATCACCATAAGAAAAACCTAACTATGAAAAATACTGTACAATAATATACAATAGTCATCCCTCATTGAGAATCATGCATAGTACTTTTTAAGATAGAGCCCATTTCTAGCCTCCGCCAAGGCTATCCCCTCATAATCTACTAACTCATATGTGCCCTTATATAACAGATGTTTAACAATGTAAGGATCATGCCACTTGGGGTTAAATTTTCCTGCCCCCAAGGGTTATTTAGCTTGATCCCACAGAAGGACCAAATCTCCTTGACTAAACTTCCTTGGATGGACAGATTTATCATACTAGACCTTAACGTGACGCTTATTCACTTCTAGAGCCACCAAGGCATCTCGATGCTGCTCATCAAGCTGCTATAAGTGGACCAAACATTCCTCCAATGGGGAAGTATCTGGTAAGAGTTCTATGGATAGCTTTAAAGAAGGGATTTCGCACTCAACCGGCAATATAGAATCCACTCCATGTACAAGTTGATATGGAAAAAGACAGGTGGCAGTCTTAACTGCAGTCCTATAAGCCCACAAAGAAGGATATAACATGATATGCCAATTCGTCTTGCTTTGTACGATGGTTCGTTGGAGAATGGACTTGAGTGATTCGTTCACTGCTTCAACCTGTCCATTTGCTTGAGGGTAAAAAGAAGAAGAATTCTCCTGCTTATACCCTAACTTCAAGGCCAACTCTTCCATCATTTGATTCTGAAAGTGCCTACCATGGTCAGTGACAAGCTCTTTCAAAATACCAAACCGAGTAATGATCTGGTTGAATCCGAAATGTGCAGTTGTCTCACTGTCAAATTTAACCATGGGCCTAGCCTCAACCCATTTCGTGAAATAGTCAACAGCCACAATAATATGATGATGCCCCCTATCTGAAGCTGGGTTGCAATCCATGAAATCAAGCCCCCACTTAGTGAAAGGGCCAACGGTTATAATTGGATGTAACGGGGAAGGATGTGCGCACATATTGCATGCAAACACCTGGCAAGGGTGGCACTTCTTGATAGCATTAACATAATCCTTAAAGATCGAAGGCCAGAAATAACCCACTCTCAAGATTTTTTGGGCTGTAGAAATCCCAGATAAATGACCACCACATGCCCCTGTGTGGCAATCATTCACCACAAGCTCAACCTCCTCATGATTTAAATAATGACGTAAAATGGAATCTACCCCACGGCGGTACAATGTGTTATCCACTATGAGGTAATTCTTGGATACGTGACATAACCGTTGTCGTTCATCCCATGAAAGGTGAGTATGGACCTTCAATGTTTGTAAATATATGATAATATCCCCATACTATGGATCCAAAGTTGATATTAGGAAAATGTGCTCATCAATAAACGTATCTTCACAAACTTCCTCCTCCTCTTCGCTTGGGAAATCAGATATAAGCTACGCAAAAATCAACAATTTCTTTGATTTTTATGAAACAAGCTCGAGATCGAATTCTTACAAGATGACAATCCACTTATTATAATTACCCCTATCATCTTTCTAGTGAGGATGAACTGAAATGGATTGACATGGGCTATCACCAAGGTCTGGCGAAGGAGAATATAATGTCTCAATCTTTGAACCACATGAATGGTAGCTAAGGCAAGCTTCTCCACATGGGAATAACATATCTCCAAATCAAAAAGGTTTCAGCTCAAATAATATATGACATGCTTCTAGAGCTCCTCATCCTCCTGAACCAAAACCATACCAATCGTCTCTATGAACACGACAACATAAAGTAAAAAGTCACAGCTATAGTTGGGTGGACTAATCACCAGGGCCGATGGTAAGGATATCTTAAATGAATCAAAGGACTCCTAGGCTCACTCATCCCAGAAAAAGGTAGTTTCCTTCTTCAAAAGAAGCATAAATCCTCAAGTCAAATTGGAAAAGTTAACGTTGAATCTCCGCAAGAAATTTTCCATGTCTTGCAAACACTAAAGATGTCTAATGTTCTTCGAGGAAGACAATTGAGGTATTGCCTCAGACTTCAAAGGGTCAACTCTTATACCCTCCTTAGAGACAATGAACCCTAATAACCGACCAGACTTCACACAAAAGATGCATTTATGAGGATTTAACCTCACCAAGTAATGGCGGCACCTTTCGAACACTAATCTCAAATGGTAGGAATAACGCATCCTCTGACAAGAATGGGAAGCAAGATCATCCAAAAAGACTTCAATAATTGATTTGAGATCATGGAAGATTAAGGTCATAGCCTACTGAAAAGTGGCTCTGGCATTTTTAAGGCTGAAAGGAATTTTTCGATATGCAAAGGTACCCCAAGGAAAAATAAAGGCAGCCTTATGTTGGTACTCAGGTTTGATTTGTATCTGATTGTATTCGAAAAATCCATCCATAAAGGAAAATGCCTTTCTTCCCACACACTCATCCAAAATTTGATCAATAAATGGTGTGGGAAAATTATCCTTAGGACAGGCACAGTTCAAGTCATGGAAATCAGTGCATATACGGATCGTTCCTTGTTTCTTATCAACTGAAATGGGATTTAAAATCCACTCCATCAAGGGAACAGGATAGATAAAACCAGAATTCAACAATGTTTCTATCTCAACCTTAATTGCGGGTGCTTTCCTAGGATTCACTGCATGCAAGCATTGTCGAATAGGTTTAGCATTGGGATAAGTTTTAATTTCATGCTCAACAATGCGAGGGTCGATACCTGGCATTTCCTTGTATGACCAAGCAAATACATCACAAAATTATTTGAACAGCTCGGTATACTCTTTAATCTCAGCATGGGAACATTCTTCCCCAATATAGACATTCTCAATCTTTCCAGGGTCGCGAGAGATATTTATAGGAATGGTAGGAGATATATTCGCCATGTTTCCATCAACCATCAGACCAGGAGATCTTAATGCAAGCACAGGACCACAAATTCTCTCACTAAGAATCTCCCTAAAGTATTCAAAATCCAAACGGTCAAGCTTAGGAAGAAAGTAAGATCTATAATGGAACTCTTCCCAAGGTGGCTCAACTCTAGACATAGCATCAATAATAGCTTCATCAGATGGAAAAACACTATCAAGAAGTCATGGGTGTGAGAATACTCAACTGCCCATGTAGGCAGCACATATGGGTCCTCCTCCTCCATCCGTGAAGAGGAAGTACTAGGCTCTACAACACATTTAATATTAGCTTGATATGCTATCATAGTTGCAGGCAACGGCGTGTCCATTCCGATGGGATCACTCAAAGGAATCGGTGTAGGAAGAATCCAAGGATCTTCATATGAGTGGTGTGAAAAGACACCAAATGTAATGATGACAAAGCCTCACCAAAAGTAGACCCGATCATAAGAACAGNAATCGGGGTAGGAAGAATCCAAGGATCTTCATATGAGTGGTGTGAAAAGACACCAAATGTAATGATGACAAAGCCTCACCAAAAGTAGACCCGATCATAAGAACAGGTGCAGGACAAATAAATGATCAAATAAGGGATGTGTACATGCCAACACCCACACTCCCAGTTGCCATCTGAGAGTGCACGACAATCAGGACCAAAGCTCCCAAAGATGTGGTAACACATGGATTCTTGAATGACATTTGATCAGTCGTAACTATCTTCCCATTAAATGGAAAGCATACAACTCGAAATAGAGAAGAAGCTCTGACTTGCATACTGTACATCCAATTCCTAACTAGTAATAGAGTGTGGTCAAGGGATGCATCAACCACCTCAACATCGATCGTGATGGTATTCCCTCCCAAACATACCTTAAGACAACGAAGAATGTTGTGTGGCTAAAAAAATATACCATCAAACATAGTCAGCATGGTAGCGGATTTAGACAACTCAGGGGAACCCAACCCCTTCCAACATGCCAAAGACATCACTGAAGTAGAAGTTCCTTTGTCAATCACAGTGCGTTTGACAATCTTGTTAAGAGATTCTACATGAATCAAGAGAGACATGTAGTAAGGAAAGTGAGGCTATAGTCCCATGGTTTCAAATTTGATGACAGAGGAAGAATTATCATCGTTAACACCAAGAGAAAAAAGCTAATCCTTCCTTTGCAAAGGACAACTCTGAAGTACTTTGAGTGCAGACATCTCACAAGGAGTGTGGCCCAAATTCTCAACAATAGAATAGCTTTGGGTGGCTTAGGAATTAGGATTGTGGCCCGAACGCTTAAGCACTCCCTTAGGAATGTGCGGTGCAACTTCAAATTTAACCATAGGGTTTTCAATACGCAAAGGACTCTTGGGTGGAGCAGGTCCCTTTCAAAGGTCTGATTGTGACAAACCATAGTCCTTCGCACGAGTCACAACCTTAGTAGAACGCACCATATTGATGCAACCATGACCATTACTAGCTTCCAGTGGATCTTGATCTCCACCAGACTGATCATGGGTCCTTGAGTTCATATTTTGATTATGAGGTAAAGGGTTAGTCAACACAGCTAGGCCCTGTGCTATGAACCTCGAGGATTCTTCTATCCGAGGGCACAGGTGAATGAGGTGGTCATCCTTACACAACTTACAAGGAAACTTAACCTTACGTTCAGGATTCTTATTCCCCCCAGCATTTCAGGTGTTCTTTTCATTAGAATTGGCATTTTCATTCCTATTCCCACCCTTACGATTGTTTTTACCCTTCTTCTTATTCCTTTCAGGTTGTCGGTTTCCCTTCTAGTCCGACGATTGTACCAAAATCACACTCACCATTTGGGTGGGTTGAGATGAACTCGTGGCTTGTACCGAGTCAAATTGGTTGATAGACAATTGACTCACCTGTTTCACAACCGAATCCATAGGTTTGGTACTCGTACAACCAACAATGCCATCGACATGTGGTCCAGGTTTGATCTTAGGGTCGAAACCAGAATGCAGAGCATCAGGAATGATCTCATATAACAAAATGGATTGAGCATAAATCAAATCCAATTCCTACACCCTAAAAATGGCTTGTTCCTTGTTATGAACTCCGGATGTACAAACATCCTTCACTATATAAGGTAGTAACAATTTAAGGAACCATTCGAGGAGAAACTCTGGCGGTATGAAGGCTTTAATCAATCTATTTTGTCTACACCACTCTTGGATATGGTCCGAGATATGTGTGGCTTTGTCTTGCCGAAATGTTGACAAGATTTTTGTACCAATGTCGTAACGCACTGGTAGCTGGAAGTGGTTGAGAAAATTCATAGCTAGGTCATTGAACAAAGTGAATTCCCCCCTAGGTAACTCTATGTGCCATTTCATTACAGGCCTTATAAGGGTGCATTGAAATAGCCTTAAACAGATCGAATCTTCATGTAAGGAATTAGAAGAGCACCAAAGATGAAATGTAGTAACATGTTCACTAGGATCTTCTCCTAGTTTTCCCTCGATATTGGGGATGTCCAAGTGAAGCTTCGTAGGGACAGCTGGCCAAGCCGGGTCATAAGATACCGGATCGTTCATTAGTCTCGACAAGTCAGGAAAATTTAACGTTGTGATGACAGGGAGCCTAGGTGACGCTCCCTGATAAATTTGGTTCACATAGGACTGATTAATGTAACCACCATGGCCATGGCCATATTATCCTCCTTCCGTTTGACCCATGTAGGGTGGCATGGAAGCACCATAATGTGGTGTACCTGGACTATTTGGGGCTACAAATCCATAATTTGGGGAGTAAGTGGGTTGTTGTTACCCATTCCCATAAGGTGAATAACTCTATGCATACTATGGTCCATAAGAAGTCCCATGAGATGTCCCATGAGAAATTCCATAGGTAGGAATAGACGTTTCGGAAGTAGGAATATGACCTCCCGAGACAATAGGAGGTACTTGACTCTGAGACACAACTACGTGAGTAGAATTAGTACACACATGAATAATAGAAACATTATGGCCTGAAGGACCACGTGAATTATGGGGACGAATAGCATTTGAAGAACTAGGAATAGAGAATGAAGGGACATGTGAAACTATGTAAGTGGTATTCCCTACCATCACTCATATTGGTTCTGGTATCTGAATAGACTACTAACACAAGGTATAGGATGAACATGAAATGTAGCCTCCACCAACGGGATGGAGGGTGCAATGTGACTCGTGCTCCCAAATATCTCCGCATGGAAAGGAATGGGAATTTCCCCCAAGCATAGTGATTCGATCAAACTCTGACTCATCATGATGTCCCGGATCATGTGCAGGGATACCAGATATGCCATAACTAACATAACTAGTGCTCGTAGGTTCATTATAAGTCTTGTCACTCGACAACCAATACTGGCGACCTATGAATGAGGGATCATACCTGGAGATTCTAGGTATATCATGTGAAGGATCGAACCTAGAGTGTGTAGGTATATCCGGTGAAGGATCATACATAGGAGTAGTATCTTCTTCCCCAACCTATTGAGGTGGAGAATACAACTCATGAATTTCATCTTCATGATCTCCCATCATGTGTGAATCAATGTGAGAAGTAGTCCTCCTAGACTATCTGTTTCTCTCTCCCAAAGGAAGAGGAGATGTAGAAGGAGAAAGTCTTGCTAAACGACGACAACGGTGGGGTGTCACACCCGAATCCAAAATAACTCAAAAAGCGAAAAAGACTCTCTAATTATGCAAACCTTAAGCAAGCTAACGTGCACAGAGCATACACCAATATAATCTAAAGCCAATCACAAGCAAACAAGGGTAGGATATGTGAGCTCCTAAATGAAGCAGGTATTTCTCGCCTAGGAGAGTCTTGAGACTCCCATACACAACAAGCAGAGGTTCGTAACTAATTATTGTGGCCCTCAGCTTCAACGCATATAGCGACTGTACTCTCTGACCCCATCCTGGCCGGGACACCTGCAGAATAACCCCTGCAAAGTACCCCCTCGATAACCTAGGTAAGGAAACTAAGGTCACCTCAATATAATCAATGCTCAGGCAGACCGTCGCAGGTTGGATTGACCGTATGGGTAGGGTAGAAAAGCCCAAAACTCTTGAAAGAGCCCCCAGATACGAATACAATCCTGGAAATATATCTGGTGCTAATGAGTTATGAATAGGGGTCATCCCAATCAATAACCGCTGACACTGCCTCGTGCTTAACTCCCTTGTAAGAGTAGGATCCTGAGAAACACTAATTATACCAAGGAATTTCAGACTCTCACCTAGACAGACACATACATGTTGTTGTTTAGTGGTCTTGGAGAATTTACTCAAAATGAACTATTCCAAGACCCTAAAACCTAATCTTGTTGGTTTACCCTATCAAAGAAAATAGTGTAATCCATTTTAATTAAGTGTTGATTTTATTTGGCTTTATTACTCAAAAAGGTAGATGACCGTGCAACCAATGGTGTCATGACGCAACATGAAGTAAAATGCACACCTAACAATCAATGCAAATGCATTATGTCAAATGAAAAATAGGGCATGATACTATGTGAAGTGCAAAATTTTCTTCGAATGACAAATGCAATCATTCCTATATGAAATCCTGACTAATACTTCTCTAAGTAAACCTAGTGCAAGTACCATGCAAAGTGAAAAGTGCAATGCATAATGATGCAAATAAGCAAATATTTTTGGATTTTTTGAATAAAAATGAGATAGCAATGAAAAGAATGATTCTACCACCCCCAAACTCTGCAAGCATAATCGAATAGCACTCACGCAAAGTACTAAGGTAAAATAACTCTAATGCACTAATCCCAAAACAAAAAATTGAAAATGCAATGACAAGAACATTCTTAAAAAAAAATTTACCCTAAAAAAGGTGTCTTTGGTCAGAAACAGAGGTGTATACAGACTCTCGTAGTATCAAAGGAGACTCAACAATCATCAAAATTCACCCAGTAACAATCAATCTTCCTCTAAAAGGAAAAACTCAGGGCATACGCGACTGTGTGCAGAAAACCCGCGTATGTATGCGGATATAGCAGTCAAAACTACATGGATACGCGACTGTGTGCAGAAAACCCGCGTATGTACGCGGATATAGCAGTCGAAACTACGTGGATACGCGACTGTGAGTTAAAAAATTATGTACAGGAAGAAAATTGTATAAAAATGAAGGCAAACAAATAGGATGAGACAAAATTCACACCAATCAGACACTACAAGGAAAACATGCCCCCAAACATGACTCAAAAACAGAGAAATCAACGCAATTCCAAAACATTTAATGCCGATAAAAACCCCCAAATGACAATTACTAGGAACTCCCCAACGGAGTCTCCAAATCTATTACAGAGAGAAATTCCTATGGCTTGGGGTACCACAACAGATAGCTTGACTCCAGAAATCAATCCTTTACTATATGCAAGAGAAACCAAATATCTAACACTAAAGGATCTCGATTTGTACCTTATTCCGGACGGTTAATGTAGATCCCCGTTGAGCTTTCCAACTCCAGCTTAAATTGACAAATTGCTTCCTCAACATTCAATAAACAAGACAAGCATGCTATATATAATCATGTTATACCTACTCTAGCATATATAATCAATAAGATATAAGCATTTGAAATCATCCATGGATCTAATATTCATTGAAATACATATTATTGGACAGGAAAAGATATTTCTATTAATATAAAACAGAGATTAAAATAGATACAACCTCTATCGGCACGTCTGTGAATCAGAGAAACTGAGTCCCCCACTTGGACCTCCACCACTTCAATCCTCCATCTCTTGATAGCAATATCACAAGCAAAAGGCAAGCTTGGGAAGAACACAAAAGTGCTCCAGGGGACAAAGGGATCCAGAATCAAGTATAAGCTCTGACAACAATGGACTATTGTTTTCTTGCTCTCAATTCCTCATGCCTTCAATGTATCCAAAGGGTTCCTTATATAGCTCTTCAATGGGGTAATGAAAGGTTGAATCTGAGTGATCTCAAGGCATATGGAAGGTCAGGAGACAAGTGAGTCGGATCCACATCAAGGAAAACTCCAAAATAATTTGGCCTTTTGCACACATCCCGATGTACATAGTTTTAGGGTTCAAACCTGCATATATATGTGAGAAAGGGTTTAAAAGTCACATATGGAAATTTTTGCATGTTTTTAGGGATGATCTTGGAAACATCAAAAGTACAAAAACAGTCCATGGGGTCTAAGGAGTCTGCAGAGGGATAGGGAAGGCCATAAAAATGTGATTCACCATGTGTGGTAAAATCAGCTATAACAGTGATGCAGATGAAGGAAATTCTTCATTACAAATGGAATTTTCACAATGTTTGAAAATTTGTTTGTTGATTATAATGAACTTAGATTGGTTTCTAGTTTTCATATATGTAAATGCCTATAATAATTCCATGCATGAACTTTTGGAATTGCCTAAATTTACAAATGGCACATGCATGTGTCAATGTGTCTCTATTCAACTCAAAATATGCCTCAGCTAGTTTCATTGTATTTGCATACATTTTTTCTTGTAGAGGCAAATGATTCTTGTCTTCGTATTTCTTGTTTTAGTCTCCATAATGTCACAGATTTATTATTATAACTTTTAAATCCACTACTTTGTAACATTCATCTAGATACTTGTTCAAAGTTTTGTTATTGTGCATTTTGATATTTTGTTGATTTTGTCTTAGTCCTTTGCAAATATTTCTTTTTTTCAAGTGCCTTTTATTTCTAGTTGAACCATTTATTTGTCTAAATGGTCGAGTGTATCTAGATATCTCTATACCATTTGTTTCTAGCCTTTTTTAAGGAATTTTTTTATAGATTCATATTTGGGGTAATATAATTCAGGACATTGAATACCATGAGAATAATTTCCATGGGATATGAAAACCACCGCCACAAATCTCTAATAATAGACATGCTTAAGATAACTACTAAGAATCAAACATGAGGCTTCTTAAGGAATTTTTCAATGGTAATATATAATCCTTTAAATATAATTCATCACATCAAATACCATGGGAACATTTACCATGGGTTAACGAAACCATGGGCCATAAATCACTAACACCAAGTATGCGTTAACTTTATTACTATTTGACATATTTATAGTGAATAATTTTGTTTTAACTTTCATCTTAGTAATTTTTATGTTGATAGATGTTGTATTTGTTAATTTTTAAATGAAATAAAACATATCAATCATAAAAAAACATTAAGATTTCTATGCCAAAAAGTTACTATTGTCCTGAATAGCTCTATCCATTTATTCGAGCTATTTTTTTTTTCATAGAAAATTTACATTTTTTTATGATTAAATATCTTGATCAAGTTATTATATCGATAAATCTAATAGCTCAAATGATTTGTTTTATTAACTCCAGGTATATCTCAATCAATATTTGTTTCTTGGGATGTCCTTCATGTGATTGCATGGTTTCAGTGGTGGAAGCATGCATATATTTTTGAGAATTTTAACTTGTGCATGCAAGATTTGCATGCATTCATTTCTAATGATTAACCTTGCATGCATGATTTTTTCATGAAAAATGAAATTAGGGCTTTTGAACCCTAATTTTAGTGATAAATTAGAAGGATTTGTAGATGGTAAAAGGTCATATCATATATGTTAGATACATGTGAGGAGAGTGTTGATGTATTTGTAACTTCGGAATGTATTCACTTCTATATTATACCCCAATGTCCCTATTGGGAGTATCAGTGATGTAATTGTGCCATGTCCTACCCTGATGATCCTAGTGGGAGAATCAATAAAGTAAACAAGTCATTTAAAGTCATTGAGGGTAACCATCCTTATTGTTCAAGGGTTAAAGTCCCTGCAGTTGTGGGGTACTAGGGTTATTACACTCTCCTAGAGAATTCATCCCTAGTGAGTTAATGTCAAGTCAGGAATTAGTAAAATAGAAAGTGACCCTCTCTATTTACCACATAGACACACACACTTAGTTGTAGGGCATAACTGAGAGAGAGAGAAGAATATGGGACAAGAGAGAGAGAGAGACTACTACTGTAGAGAAATAATCTTTGTATCTTTTGGTTTTACTTTTGGTGTTGATCCTATCTCTGAGGAAGTTGCGGGGTTTTCTCCTTTATGGTTTCCCCAAGGAAAATATTTGTGTTCATTGTCTCTTCCGATTGATTGGTGTGCTTATGCTTGTTATTCTCTTAAATGTTAAAAATATAACATGGTATCAGAGCTAACCTCAGAAGAAGACACTATGCAACTACTAAATCTAGGGCTTCCTACATTTTGGATCTCTCCCCATAGATTTTCAGCAAAATGAGGCTATGATGACTCTCCTCTCTAGGGAACATCTTTCTTTTGAAGCAGAATATGATTCTGAGCAATAAAATTTTGAGCCCAGTCATGGATTGATCTCCTCCTCAAAATCAAATTTTAGAGATCAAGATAAAAAAAATTGGTTCGGTAGAACTCTCGGAAAGTCAAACCCTAAATATACTCCTGAGCCAGAAAACTAGCTCTACAGAAATTAAGTTCTAGATCCAGTTTCAACATCTTAACCTGGTAAGATATAAATATTTTGCATTTCCATTTCAGGTTCTATGTTAAGATGCCTCATCATACCAAACTTGATGAAAATCTTCAGGGAGCTAATAACTTTAGAGCATGGTAGTATAATATCTCCCTAGTCCTGGAAAAAAATGAATTGGACTCCTACGTAAGTGGAGAAGTTCCAGTTCTAGAGGGAGATGAGGCTAAGGACTTACACAAAAACAAATTGGTCATGGCTAAGAGGATTATTGTTGATTCAATCAAGGATAATCTCATGCCTCGGGTGTGTTGGTAATAACTCCCGATTCAATTCTATTCATGGCTAAAACATTTATTTATACATTACACAGTGGCGGTTGAGAACCAGCCTTTTCACCTTCCTATCTATTCATATTCCTATTTATTATTTATTTACAATAATCCCAACGGATTATTCTAACAATCCCCCTCTTAATCCGAAGGGGTGTTCGTAAGTCCAAGCATGTTTCTGAATCTTTCAAACTTTTCTCGTCCAAGCGCTTTGGTGAAGATGTCTGCAACTTGATCATTTGTGGAACAATGTCGAAGATGGACTGTCTTGGCCTCTACATGATGTGGAATCAAATGATAATTTGTGTTGATGTGTTTGGTTCGATCATGGAATATAGGATTCTTAACTAGCTTAATTGCAGAAGTATTGTCGACCAACAATGGAGTGGAGTTCTCTTGTTTTTCTTGCAAATATTCAAGTATCTTCCTGAGCCATACTATTTCTTTCGTTGCTTCAGCTGCAGCCACCTATTCTGCTTCTGTTGTTGAATCTGTTGGAATTGACTGTTTGGGTGATCTCCATGAAACAGCTGCTGATCCAAGACTCATAGTGTATCCAGAAGTTGATACTCCTGTCTCCTTATTGCCATCAAAATCTGAGTCTGAGTACCCAA
>LPNX011072713.1:437859-498756 GCA_001517045.1 Pseudotsuga menziesii
GCGCTCTCATTGTTCCCTTTCATCAAAAGATCATCTACATACACCACAAGATACACAACAGATCTTCCAACTTTATTTATAAACAGTGTTGCATCATCAAGATCAAAATGTTCAAAATTTAACTTCAAAAGATGCTCGGTTAACTTTTCATACCATGCGCGAGGTGCTTATTTTAGGCCATACAAGGATTTGACAAGCTTGCATACCTTTTGTTCTTTTCCTTTCACAACAAATCCTTCTGGCTGAGACATGAAGACATTCTCTTTCAAGTCTCCATTCAAGAAAGCAGTCTTCACATCCATTTGATCAACTTTCCACCCTTTCTGAGCAGCTAAAGAGAGTAAGGTTCGGATGGTAGCCCATTTTGCTGTAGGAGAAAAAGTTTCTTCATAGTCAATTCCTTCTTTCTGTGCATATCCTTTTGCTACAAGCCTTGCTTTGTGCTTGTCAAGTGAGCCATCGGATTTGTATTTGTTCTTGTACACCCACTTGCAGCCAATTGGTTTGGTTCCAACTGGAGGGTCAACCAGCTTCCAAGTTCCATTCTTTATGAGTGCATCATACTCATTCTGCATAGCTTCTTTCCACTCAACTCGAGTAGAATCTTCTTCAAAGGAAGTTGGTTCAAAGTTAGCAGATAAATTAAATTCACAATCAAATGATACATCCATGTCATCACCTGAATTATCTACTCCTCCTCCATCTTCATGTCTTTTCAAACTTCTCGTTCCCATCTTTCCAACTTCATCTGGATGGACACTTTCAAGTGTCTTTGTGGCCCATTTAGGAATCTTCCGTGATGGTCCTGGTTGATCAGTTGGTGGTGCTTCATCATTGATTGAGAGTCTTTCAATTCTCTCAATCACATCATCCAGTTGAACCTCTTACTCAAGTGAAGTAGCAGGAACTTCTTCATGCGGGGGAGTTGGTGCTTCATATGGAAATTCCAAAGGTTGATCCAGAATAGGAATCCCCCCTTCAAGGTTTGGAATTTCATATTCATTTTTAGAATATGTATTTGGATGAGGATAACTTTCCAAATGATCAAGCTGTCTCTAAATGGACTGGTCATTTTTATTAGTTTCAAGAAAAATGACATCTCTAGAAATAAAAAAATTCTTGTTTACCTCATCATATAGACAGTATGCCTTGGAGTATTCTTCGTACCCCAGGAAAATGCACTTTCTGCTTCGAGCACCAAGCTTGTTTCTTTGCTCCTTTGGAATCAAGGCATAACAGGTGGAACCAAAAACTCTGAGATGCCTGACTGAAGGGAGATGGCCAAACCACATTTCATGTGGAGTCTTGTCATCAAGAGCATTTGATGGACTTCTATTTCTCAAATATGCTGCACATTTTACTGCATCACCCCAAAACATTAGTTTTACATTCTTGAAAAACATCATTGAGAGAACCATATTCATTATGGTTCTATTCATTCTTTATGCTACACCATTTTGTTGAGGATTGTAGGGAACTGTAGCCTAATGTGCAATTCCATGTTGGCGAAGATAATTTTCAAAAGCATTTGAAGTGTATTCTTTTCCATTATCAGTACGAAGTGTACCAATTTTTTATTGTGCTTGTTTTTCAATCAATGCATGAAAGTCTTTGAATGTTTGAAATGCTTCTGACTTTGTCTTTAAACAGTAAATCCAGCACATTCGTGAGTAGTCATCAACAAATGTCATAAAATACTTATTCCCATTTGCTGAAGGAGTTGGCATTGGGCCACATAAATCATAATGCACTAGTTCTAATTTCCTACTTGCTCTGAAATTAGATTCATGGAATGGAAGCTTACTATGTTTCCCTAATATACATGCATCACATTTATTCTTCTCTTTAGGAATGGTGGGAAAGCCAATTACACCATTATTTTTCAACAAGCGAAGACTGTTATAATTTAGATGACCAAATCTTGCATGCCACAATGAGCTAGATGACATATTACCTTCTCCATGCTGAGAGAGGTAGGCATAGTTCTGAAATCTTGTGGATGAGCCCTTGAGATTCAGCAGCTTCCCATCTTCATATCCAGTCATGATGACTTGGTTGTCAGAGGACTTTATTATTTCAATGATTCCATCAAACATGTGGATGGAATGCCCTTGCTATCGAATCTCCACTAAGGACAGCATGCTTCTCTTCAAATCTGGAAGATAGAGAACGTTCTTCAACAAGAAATCAGGAAATCCAGGCATCTGCAGTCGAATGGTGCCCATTCCCTTTGGTTTAATACTTGACTTATCTGCAAAGTAAACTATGCCATCTATTGTTTCATTCAGTTCTTCAAAACAGTCTTTTCTAAATGTCATGTGTGATGTTGCACCAGTATCAAGCAGCCAACAATCTTTATAAGATGAAAGAGAAGTCATTTCATTAAATCCAAGATTACAATGTGCAACAATACAAGAATCAGAAGATTTACTAGCATCTTGGTCATCTTTCTTTTGGTTATGCTTGTCTTTGATGGAGTCCCATGAATCCCAACACTAATCTGATGTGTGCCCAGTCTTTCCACAACGCTTGCATTTTGATCTTTTTCTGGAGTGGTTTCTGCCCCCTCTGCCTCTCTTGCTGCAATCTCCCTTGGAAGGGTATTTGTACCGATTCTTTGTTTTCTGAACAAAGTCGAGGGATTCTTCGACAGGCTCACTTGATTTCTTGATCTTTCTAGACCATTTTGGATATGTTTCCTTGCCATTGAGGACATCACCAACAATAGGTGCTATAGATTGCATTTTTACAATTGTTAGTGTAATTTTTAAAGAGAAATAAAAAATAATAACCTTGCAGGTCTACAGTCTCTGCAAAGGTGAATATAATGCAATTTCAGTAGATACAAAATATATCACTGTCAGTCATACACAGGCTTCTTTATATCAGTCACTAGCAATATATTATAATAATGCAATATATCAATCTCAGTATTCAGTCTCTGAGATCGTTCTTCGTGTAGGTCTTCAACAGGCTGTAGCAACACAGGCTCGCTTGATTTCTCAATGCGTAGGCAGCTCGACAGGTTCAGTCTCATATATCCAAAATGCACCTTGCAGCATTTCAGAAAGTAGATAGGAGCAATATTAAAATACTTCTTACAGCCTTCAACGCAGCATAAGTATGATATACCAATCAGCAATATTAAAATACTTCTTACAGCCACTTCTTACAACCTTGAACGCTTCAAGCATTATATATCAATTAGCAATACCATGGTAAATTCAAGGTCCATAACAACAAATGCATGCCAGTTTTATCCAGTAGGGCAGGTTAAAAAATTCTGATAACTGTTCACGAATTCAGTTCAGATATACAGATTTAATTTTTGACTCATTGTGCCTTAAGAAACTTGAGCAAAACCCATTCTGTACGAATGCATCCTAGGGTTTAGGTATTTGCAGAATTTTTGCAAAGATTCTACAACTAAATTTCAAACCGCAAATGCAGTTTATTATTAACTGCCATCTCTGATACAAATGAGCAACCATGCACTGCAATCATGTCCAAATTCTAAGAGTGGCCATCCTTTTCTTACCGTACCAGAACCCCCACTGGCACTTACATGTGAGAGTAATGGCCACTAAATCGTGGAATTGAAATCAGAGCTCTGGATTTCACCAAAAACACGTAGCAGAAAGATTTAGAAAATGGATTGGCTCATTTGCACGGAAGCCATACAATAATTAGGTTTAGAACTTGCATGAGCAACACATTCTAGAATAGAACGTGTCCCAGTCTTCAATCTCCTCCACGCAGCCAGCTCAGTCAACAATCTCAGGCTCTGGAGAAAAAAACTTGAGTCTCCAACGGTCTCCACCAGTCTTCACTAGGCAAAACGTCCATTGAACACTCAGCGCACAGCTTTCACCATTCATGCAGATTCACCATTCAATGCATAGCTTCTCTTTACACGGGAAGTCTCTTATTCAATATGAACGCAGCTCCAGACTTTGGTTCTAAGACAAGGGGGCGAGAAGGAAAGCATAATAAATAGTAAGTGGCATATAGATCATTTGATCATGTGATCTAATCACGGTCATACCATATCTGAAGGTTGGATTCGAGTCATCCATGGCGGATAAGAGATGAGGTTGCAGCACTGCAATATTACTTGAATTGCAGGCCAGAAATTCTTGTTGAGACTCAGCACTCGAGACTGTGGCCGAGAAAACCAGAATTCCTTCAACGCAGCAGTAGGCTAGGTTAAATTTAGGGTTTCACTAATAAGATGGGGGATGCATTCATATTCAACAATTCATTCTATACCAATAATGCATGGAGCGTTAGGGTTAGGTATCATTATACATCAAACGTATGAACAGAAAATAAATGCACATAATAAATGCGCGCAGGGGCAGACTGGCGATGGGAAGGAAGCCAGGAAGCCTGAAATAGATATGGCAGAACGAAGGTCTGGCAGGTAGGATTTATGGCAGACATCCCTGCTCTGATACCACTTGTTGGTAATAACTCTCGATTCAATTCTATTCATGGTTGAAACATTTATTTATACATTACAATGTGGCGGTTGAGAACCAGCCTTTTCACCTTCCTATCTATTCATATTCCTATTTATNGGTGTCCTCCCTAAAGACACCTAAAGATATGTTTGATTCCCTAACCAAGTTATTTGAAGGGAAGAACATAAACTAGAAGATGACTCTGAGAAACCAATTGAATAATGTAAATATATAGAATGCAGAGAGAATCCAGTCTTACTTTACAAGGGTCTCTCAGATCAAGGAACAACTTGAAGCTATAGATGAAGAAGTAGAGAATGCGAAAATTATGATGACCACCTTGAATGGTCTCCCTAAGGCACGGGACTGTTTTATTCAAGGAATCTGTGCTAGTCAATTTTAGCAGACTATGGAAGGAGTGCTCACAAGAATAAGCTGAAATATTAGCTCTGGAAGAAAATATGGGAAGTGAAGATCAAGCTCTCATAGTACAATCCAAGAAAAGTAGAACATACCATCACAGAGGTAAGCACTCTCGCCAGAAAAATAACACTAGAAAATCTAACAAAGATTTGTCTAAGTTCATTTGCTATACATGTGATGAAAGAGGAAACCTTGCAAGATATTGTCCTAGAAACAAAGATAGATCTCACAAGAGGAAGGGAAAAAAGAAAAGACATCATGCTCATGCTACTGAAGATGATGAGCGTTCCAAGAAGAGAATCAAACAAGATAGTGATGGTTCTTCAAGTGATGAAGAATATGTGTTGATATCTTCCCTCACGGGAACTGTCACACATAGAATCAATGATTGGATTATTGACAGTCGGGATTCCAAACAGATGACAGGATTTAAGGAATTCTTTGTGAAACTAACAGAACATGAATCACCCCACAAGGTGAAACTTGGGGATGACTACCTGTATCCAATCAAAGGAAGTGGAGAATCCTCCTACAAATTAGACTCTCGAAAGTATATGAAAATGAAGGATTTCCTATTTGTACCATGACTAAAGAAGAACCTTTTATCCATCTCTGCATTAGTTGAAAAAGGCATAAGAGTTGCATTTATAGATGGCCAAGTCCTCACATGGCCAAAAGGAAAGACTATTGACAATGTAGTAGTAATTGGAGAACACAAGAGAGGAATATACAGATTAAAGGGCCAACCAGAACAAGCTCTGGTTCATGACTCAGTAGAACCAAATGAACTTTGGCATAGAAGGCTTGCACATGTGCACTATAGGGCACTACCACTTTAAAGCAAAGCTATTGAAGGTATTCCAGAAATGCAGGCAAAACATGAAGGAGCATTAGAGGGGATTTGAGGTCTAAAATGGGCCTCCTAAGGAAAATGATAAAATAATAGTTAAAATAATAAAATAATAGTTATTAATTTTGGAGGAATAATGAAAAAAATACTTTTTTTGTTCGTATTTTCGACATATCTCCTTTTGTTTTTACTCAAATTTCAGGCGAGAGAGATCATTGAATGTGGAATTTAATTCTGCATCCAACCAGTACCGACACTTCATACTTTTGACGGACCCCGCTACCCCAAAAATAAGAAATACCTGAAAAAATGTGATGATGACATCATCATCACATTTTTTCGGGTATTTCTTATTTTTGGGGTAGAGGGGTCCGTCAAAAGTATGCAGTGCGGCTACTCGTTGGATGTAGAATTAAATTTTGCATCCAACGAGCTCTCCTGCCTAAAATTTGAGTAAAAACACAGGGAGATATGTTGAAAATATGAACAAAAAAAGTAGTTTTCTTTTATGACAAATATGTGAATTTAACCATTATGGTTGACTCATTTTATTGAAATTCTATTGGTTCTTGAATTCCAACTCACAAAAATTATTGTTGGCGCATTTTCTTGTAAGGCCCATTTTAGACCCCAAATTTCCTCTAATGTATGCAAGGGATGTGTGAAAGGAAAGAACATAAAGAAGATATTTCCAAGTAGTGAAAGCAAGGCTAAATGAATCTTGGAAATCATTTACTCTGATGTATGTGGTCCAATGCCATCCAGTTCATTGAGAGGGTATGCATACTATGTTTCTTTCATTGATGATTTTTCTAGGAAGACATAGATATACTTCATGCAAAACAAAGATGAAGTATTCAGCAAGTTCAAGGAATTCAAAGCCCTGATAAAAAACCACACAGAGAAGAAGATCAAGATTTTTCGATCATACAATGGAGAGGAATTCACATCAAATGAATTCAAGGAATTATGTAGAGATTCAGGGATTAATAGGAAGTTTACCACTCCATATAATCCACAACAAAATGGGGTTTCAAAAAGGAAGAATAGAACAATCATGGAAGCAGCAAAGGAAGTGCTCCATGATCAAGATATTCCTATGCATCTATGGGAAAAATATGCTAGGACAGTTGTGTATGTACAGAACCGTAATCCACATTGAGTACTTGAGAACAAGAAACCTGAAGAAGTGTTTTTAGGCAAGAAACCAGAAGTCGGTCATCTAAAAATATTTGGATGTCTAGTGTACATACACATTCCAAAAGAAAAAAGGACAAATTTAGATCCTTCAGGAAAGATGGGTATATTTGTGGGATACTCTGAAAGCTCAAAGCCTTACAGTATATACTTCCCAGGATTCAAGAATATTGACATCAACAGAGATGTAACATTTGATGAAGACATAGCTTACAACAAATCAAGAAAGAGACTAGTTGAAGATCCTGAAGAAAATGGAATACCCAAGATCCAAGACACAACCATGGGTGAAGCAATTCTAGAAGAAGATAGAGAAATAGAAGAAACTCAAGAACCTGTAGATCCACCTCAAGAGAAGTATCCTGACAAGAGGAAACTTGCATGGGTACGAGGGGCTATTTAAGGTGTAGAGAGATATGGGGCTCCAGAAGAAATGCACAGAGAAAGGAAGATAACTAGGTCCTACTATGGATATGTATCCCTATTATGTGACATCATCAATAAAGAACCTTCCAACTATGAAGAAGAAACAGAAAAAAAAAGAATGGAAGGATTCTATGATTGAGGAGTATCAGTCGATCATGAAGAATGATGTTTGGGATGTTGTCCTAAAGACCAGAGGGGAAGTATGTTGTGACTTCCAAATGGATCTATAAGATAAAGCATGCTGCATATGGTAGCATAGAGAAGTATAAAGAAATATTTGTGGCTCATGGCTTCTCCTAGAAAGAAGGGGTAGATTATGAAGAGACTTTTGCACCTGTATCTAGATATACTTCCATCAGATCAATACTTGCTTTAGCTGTAGTAATGAAATGCAAAGTACACCAGATGGATGTTGAGACATCTTTCTTGAATGGTGTAGTAGAAGAGGAAGTATATGTGGAGCATCCACTTGGATTTGAGACACATGATAGGAAGACTCATGTGTGTAAATTGAAGAAAGCCATGTACGGTTTGAAACAGGCACCTAAAACATGGTATGATAGAATTGATGGATTCCTGACTAGTTTGGTCTTTACCAAAAGTAAAGAAGATTCCAACCTTTATTACAAGGTTGAAGAAAGGAACCCATTGATGCTCCTAATATATGTAGATGACCTATTTTTAATAGGTATAGATGTATTGATTGCTGACACGAAGAGGAAGCTGGTTGTTGAGTTTGAAATGAAGGACTTGGGTATGATGCATTACTTTCTAGGAATGGAGGTGTGGCAGAGTGCAGATGGAATATCCCTAAGACAAGGGAAGTATGTGGTCGATATCCTAAAGAGATTCGGGATGATGGACTTCAAGGCCATGTCCACACCTATGGCATCAAATCTGAAGCTATTGAGTGATGCTTCATCAAAGTCGGTTGATGCTACGATGTATTGTCAGATGATTGGGTCGTTGATGTACCTAACGAATACGAGACCAAATATTTGCTTTGTTGTGAACACATTGAGACATTTCTTAACAAATCCGAGTTATGTTCACCTGAATGCTGTAAAGCATATTTTGAGGTACCTAAAGGGTAGAGTTGATTATGGGCTCAATTATGAGGAAAATCAGAAGATTAACCTGGAAGGTTATGTGGATTCAGATTGGGCAGGAAGTGCTATTGATAGGATGAGCACTTTAGGGTGTTGCTTCAGTATGGGATCAAGTGTGATCTCCTTGTTTAGCAGGAAGCAATCCTGTGTGGCACTAAGTACAACTGAAGCAGAGTATGTTTCAGCTTGTTTGGCTAGTTGTGAAGTAGTGTGGCTGAGAGAATCTATTGTCTAACTTATTTGATGTCTAGCTGGATGATACTTGTATATATTTAAACAACCAAAGTTGTGTGAAGTTGTCGAAGAACCCAGTATTCCATGACAAGTCGAAGCATATTGAGATCAAATATCACTATATTAGGGATATGGTGCAGAGAGGAGTAGTGAAGCTCCAATATGTTTCGATGGACGACCATATAGCTGATGTGTTGACCAAAACATTAGATAGAGTGAAGTTTGAGTACTTCAACAAGAAGCTCGGTGTTCTCCATATCGAGGTTCCCTCCAAAAGGAATTGATTTGTCCATTAGCCTTTCTGACATGGTGGAAGGCTGGGCTCCACATGGTCAGATGTAAGTGCAGAGATATTCTAATGTGATTGTGGAATGTGTTCCCACATAATCAATGTAGAGACATTCTAATGTGATTGTGGGATGTGTTCCCACATGATCAATGTAGAGAGTCCCATGGATAATTGTGGGGAGAAATTTATCCCATGGGATGAGGCTGAGTGTGAGTGCTGGGCCTTTTTGACATGGTTTTTGGATGTGTTCCTCCCATGGTCAGATGTGAGTGCTAGGCGTGCCTATCTAACATGGTACTTGGATGTGTTCCTCCAATGGTAAGTTGTAAATGCTCAGAGGGACTTTATGACATGGTTCATTCCATTGTCAGATATAAGTATTGAAGAAGATGAAGACCTACATGGAGGCTAGGAATACAACCAACATGAAAAAGGGTTGGCTCTATAGAAATTCCTGTGATGAGTAGAATTGAGAGATAGCACCATTTGTTTGATATAGTGTAATCAATGATGATGATCCAATCATGATCCATACTTGATGATGATCCTGTGATGATCCAGTGATGACCCAAAGAAGAAGACTTGTGCTGATAAATTGTGTCGAGAGAATACCTTCCTAGTTAAGAGGGAGTGTTTATGTATTTGTAACTTCAGAATGTATTCACTTGTATATTATACCCCAATGTACCTATTGGGAGTATCAATGATGTAATTGTGTCATGTCATACCCTGATGATCCTATCGGGAGAATCAATAAAGTAAACAAGTCATTTAAAGTCATTGAGGGTAACCCTCCTTATTGTTCAAGGGCTAAAGTCCCCGTGGTTGCGGGGCATTAGGTAGACTTTCCTATAGAAGTCGGCGCTGGTGAGTTACTGTCAAGTCAGGATTTAGTATAAATAGAGATTGATCCTCTCTATTTACCATACAAACACACACACATAGTTGTAGATCATAACTGAGAGAGAGAAGAAGCTGGGACAAGAAAGAGAGAGAGAGAGAGAGACTACTACTATCAGGAAATAGTCTTTGTACCTTTGGGTTTTACTTTTAGTGTCGATTATATCTCTAAGGAAGTTGTAGGGTTTTCTCCTTTATGGTTTCCCTGAGGAAAATATTTTTGTTCATTGTCTCTTGTGCAGGGATGATTTTAAGGAACCATACTTATTTAAAAGTGTATAAATGTTGGAGAACCTTACTAATTCTTAAAACAACAAATTTAAAATGTTTGGTGATATTTTTCAAAAAATATTTTTATTTCCAAGGATCTTATATCATTTATATAATAATTTGGCAATTTTAAGGGTGAAAAAAATTTACCCCATCAAAATTGGGTGAAATAGGGCTTCAAAAATTGCAAAATGGCGAATCTTTTTTTGGAGAAAAACATGGAGAAATAGCCCATTGGGCTAAAATTCGTCCCTAAAATTATCCTTGCTCTTGTGATTGATTGTTGTGCTTGTTATTCTCTTAGATAATATCCTCATATCATATAGCTTAAATTTTAGAAATCAAATAGAGAGAACATATTCAAATATTGAAGAGTCAAATACAACCGGTGCACTTCTGTGTGTGTGTGTGTGTGTGTGAGAGAGAGAGAGAGAGAGAGAGAGAGAGGTGCAATTCCAGTAGGGATGGTGCATTTCTTGAAGATGGGAGGGCATACATAAGTTTAGTTTCTTCCTTCATCAATTGAGGAGGATGCATTAATATCAATAAGATATTGATTGTTAGATGGTGAATCATTGAGAAATTAGACCAAGAAAGAAGAGAGGCACACTTCTTCATCTAGGAAGGAAGAGAGAAGTTGAGTGCACATTCTTTAAAGATTGAGAGGGAGGAAATTTGTTCAAAGATTGATAGCGGGGTGCATTCAATCATTGTTTACAGAGACAGAAGAAGGTGTATTTCCAAGCAGGAAACTAGGAAAACATGTTGCAAGAGGGTGCATTCTGTCATAGAGATAGTAGTGGCAGTTGTTGATTAGAGGAGGTTTTGACCTAGTGATTTGGCATGAACTCCAAGAAATCAGGTTCTTTTGTTTATGTAAAAAGTTAATTATAATCATTCTAAAATTTTCTCTAGATCAAGATTAAAGAAATCCTTAGTTTGTTGCTTTTTCCCCATTGGGGTTTCTAGGAATTTTTTTGTTTATTATGTGAATGGTTTCTTGCTCCACTGTGCATGTTTGACAATTTAGAAATATTAATTATTGTTTCTTATAAAATTAGTTTCAAGATTTAATTTTGTGATTGAAAAAAAAAAATATTAGGCTAGTCAAAACTACCTAGGGTAGACATTAATTGAACTTTGCGGAATGTGTCGTACTCTGCTTGTACTGTTGTATTGTCGTAAGATGTTCTTACGTCGTGCTTCCATATTTCTTGATGCAATTATTACTATGTTATTGCGTTGTCGTGATGTTTATTACTATTTGTACTATGGTTAAGCATTGGTGTGTAGGTTAGTTATTGATTACCTACTTCATGGATTATAACATGTGCTTACTGTCGTATACATGATTTTGACTTAACTTTGTTATTGGAAAAAGGGGTGGAGTGGTTGGACTAGTTTTTCCTTGTAACCACCTGAGAGATAATAGTCTCTACTTGTCACATCGGGCTTACTTATTTCTAACGAACTAATGCATTTCTATCCCTTTTGCATACAAGTGCACTTGGTGATGGAAAACTGTTTATAATGCTTAACGAGAATATTGTTTGTTTTAACCACTAGTGCTCACCTTTGCAGATCCATCCTAGTGACATTACATTGATTCTTATTGTTGTTATTACAAACTTTATGATAGTGACGTGGTCACTACTGCACCTATTACTTGTGTAACATTGACTTACTATTTGTATGACACCTATTACTATGGTAGAAAGGCTTTCTATGCTTTAACCTAGCCTTAATGAAAACTTCTAATATTTGGAAAAAGGATTTGTAAAAACATTAGTCTAAAGTATTCCATGGCATATTTCATATTTCATGGAGTTAAGGCTAAAACCTAAGTAAATCAATTCATGATGGGGTTTATGCCTTTACGTTGATTTGGTACAAGGCTTAATATAGTTCCAAGGACTATACAATTATGGGTCTGGTGTGCATTAATGGTGGCGAGGGTGGTGACATCAATGCTCTTTGGGAAGAGGGGCGACCAAGCATAGGTCTTGTCCCAAGCAATAGTTTGGTTTATTCCCAACCTTGTTGCTTGTGTTCTTCTCGTGCTCGGTGTGAAGAAATGTGATTTCGATGGCATAGAAGGTATGTGGATGTTCTGGTGTGTTAGCATATTTTTGTTGATTTGGGTTGGATATGTTACATACTTATAATTGTGTCTCTACTTTGTTGTAGGTTTGGGGTGGAGAGAATATACATGGGACGTAACTTGTGGGAAAATCCATGGGAAAAGAGATACCCATTCGGGTAATCTTGTTATACAAGTGTTTACTTGTTCCCTCATTACTTTGAGGTTGTGACATAGTTTGTTGCTCATCTTGGATTTGCATTACTTGTCTCTGTTTTCTAATGGCTGCATTTTGGGATGGCGTTTTACTGTAACTTAATCGAATTGTATTTTGTAATGCGATAGTCTTGGGGTTTTTCTTGTTGTGGTTTTGAATGTCTTCGGGCCTGAACTTTAATGGATACTCTGTGCAGTGAAAAGGGCCTAGGTAACCCTCAACACGCTCTATGTGTTCGTAAATAATGTTTTGGATTATGTTACCAGTAGAAGCACGAATGCTTGCAATGGGGCAATGGCTGGGTTTGAATGATTATGAGACACCTGAATGATTTCGTAATGTGTGTGTTTATATATACATGTTGCATTGATTTCAATGGTTACTATTCTTGTGGATTGTGTGGATTGACAAACATTGTTTGGGTTAGTTGTATGGGTGAATGCATGACAATGTTATGGCTTTGGGGCCATGTCATCGATGGCATTAGCGTTCCCTCAATTATAGCTGTGATAGCGTATTGGATTTAGACTTATTGTTTATGTTTATGATGCATATTTTAATATATGAGGGCCGAATGTGGGTCTAACATTTCGTTGGAAATCGTCGTTGTTTTTTATTTCATTGACAAGGTTTGTAGCATTTGTAATTTTAATTAACTGTTCAGTTATGTATGAGGCCAAGGGCCATATATTACACCATGGATTTTTCATTGGGTCTTTTCTACCTCTGTGTAAAGAATTTATGTTTATTTTATTACATCTTGCATATATGTAATATAGTGTGGAGTTTGATTAGTGGAAAATTTACTACATGAGGAAGAAAATTTTGTAACGAATCCTACAGGATTTGTTACTATGGTATTATAAATAGGAAAAGACCCTACAGGAATATATCTTGTGACCTCTGTACAATTATATTTATATTTTATTATATGTTGTGTATATCACTATGATTTCTTTTAAGCGTTGGCCTTTTTTTATGGCATACAATTATTTGATGTAATTCGTAGATATTTAAGGGTTGGTTTATTAAACTTGCAATTGATTTATTATGTGGATAATTTGTTTGTTGTATTATTTTTTTGTGGAAATAGTTGGTATTAATAATATATAGTTTGCTTTAATTATGGAATAATGGTGAAGCATAAATCATGGACCATTAGATGGTATCGATGCTTGGACTGTAGCTTTGATTTATGATAATATTTGATTAATGAAGAATGATCATTCTTATTCTTTCTCTTAGTAGAATTATAATGATACACACCCTCAGAGGTCTTCACTGGTTTTTATGTTAGCTTTAATACTTTGGATTTATGATTATTCTTAGATGTAGAATTCTAAGTTTATAGTATTCCTTTAAATACGCTAGGTTTCTTCTTATACATGATATTATTTATCTATACTTTATATTTATGTTTTGTTTAAAGCTTAATCTCAATTAGTATTTTACTTCTAAACATAGTTATGTTGGAAATATGAAATTTTCCAGTAGAGTACATCTGAAAATAAACACATAGGCCCTGTTAGAATAATTAATAGGTCTTAGGAACCCAAAGTTTAAGCTTTAAATGAAAATAGAGAAGTAAAACTAAAAGAAAAAAACCTTTTATAATTCTTACATAGGAATTAAATTATAGACTAGGGTTTATAATTAAAATTTAAACCCTTAAAGAATTTGACAGGGAAACAATGGTACATAGGGTTATAAATATAATATAAACGATTGCATAATCTAACAAACCATTATTCTAGAAAATGAAATAGGCAGTCAAGATCTTCATATGTGAAAGGTGAAGTTATTCCAATGGCTGAAAGTTGCACACTCAATTACCCGACATTAACAATTGATAGGTAGATCTGACCTCTGTATAGATGATCGAATCACTTGGGAACTACCGCATTCCACCCAAGCATGACCCAAAACCATTCCTGGTTTTAATATGGATTCCCCTGAGCTGGTTCCAACATGCAAGTAGCTTAGAGATCCTAATGCAAGGCTTCCCTAACTGGTATATCAGATATCGATCAGTTCATTTTTTTCCTCTTAGGAAAATGTTCTCCAAGAACTCTCTTCAGAATAATTAGGAAGAATAATGAGTCCAAAAATATGGAAGAGATCCCCAATCCTCTCTTTTTCTTAGGACTTTATAGATAGACTTTTCAGTCAAAGGGGCAATTAAATGAAGAATCATTTGATTTCTTGATTTAACCCTTTTTATTTAATTTAGGTACTTTTAATATTTTAACTTAGGAACTTTTAACTAGTTCCTAATTGAAATTTTGTGGGTATTATAATATTTAATTTTCTCTTAGTAATAATAGTAATAGATGGAGCTTTTCCTTCTTTCTTATATTATTAATATTATTACTATGCTTACTTTTTATACATACCATGTATAAAATATATAATAATATATTATTTGTTAACATTTTTCTTAGGGTATCACATATTGTGATCCCTAAACTTATGAGATTTTCTTTATTAAGGTCATCAGGTAAATGGTTAGGTCTATTAGGATAGCCAACTCTAAATATCGTTTCATGTTGGATTCCCTCATATAACATGGTAGTTATTTGGTACTTGATGAGATAAAGAAAATCAATATTTCATTTAATCACTTATAAATAAGTGAGATGAAATCAATATTTACTCTATTAGTTTTCACTTGGGAATCATTAATTATTTTCAGTAACTCCTAGTGCTTACCAGAGCCCATACTCAATCATGAAAACAGGGAGTTACGAACTTAGTGCAATTCCATAGCTCCTCGATCAACACTAATGCTAAGATGTATTTGTACGATACTCGTATGGATGCAATTGCCAAGGATCCTATGTTCCATATATTATTCTCAATATCAACATGGAAGGCTCCAGGGCTTATTCCCAGCACTTCCAAATTATCTTTTCATGTGTTCCAGAGCTTCACACTCAACACAAATGTCTCGAAACTCTTGTGCTCTAGAGCTTCTCACTCAAAAAAAAAAAAATTTACCCATGTGCTCCAGAGCTCCTCGATCAACACAAAACATCTCATCAATCATGTGCTTCAGGGTCCATTCCCAACACAATAAATCATATATATATCATATGCAATTGGCTTACCCCCAATATATAAAACAAATGACCATGTTCATATGTAGTGGGGTCTTTGACCCAATATATAAAAATAAAACATCAAGGTAACATCGTAATTAATGGGGCCCATACCCATAAGTGTTAGGTCCAAAATTCAGGATATTACATCCCTCTCCACGTAGAACAACATTGTCCCTGGTGTTCTAGGGACTCAAAATGAAATCATGAAACAAGGCGGGGTAATCCTTTCTCATGGTGCCTTCATTCTCCCAAGTAGACTCATCAACTTCGAAGCGCTTCCATCGCACTTTCAACTGGACTATGGTGTGCTTCCTAAGATGCACTTCTCTCTTGTCTAATATATGAAGAGGCTCAGGGGAAAACTCCCCTTCAGGTTCCACCTGTAATAAGGACCAATCAATCACATGTTTAGTATCATAAACATATTTCTTTAATAATTATGTATGGAAAAAATTATGGACTCTTATGTGCGCTGTTAATGCTAGTTAATATGCCATTAGCTCTCTCTTGGCAAGTATTTCAAAGGGTCCACAAAACCTAGGTGCTAACTCACCCCACCTTCCAAAGCTCAACGAGATCTATTTTTCTTTTAATTCCAAGTAGACATCATCACCTATTTGATAGTATTTTTCTTTTCTTTTCTTATCTGCATAGCTTTTCTGGTGGTCGTGCGCTTCTTTAAGGTTCACCTGGACCTTGGTAACCAACTGTTCCAAGTCCTTTAACAAATTAGGCCCTAACATGAGCCAATCCACTAGGCTATCCCAAGTAACGAGTGTTATACACTTTCATCTATAGAGTACCTCAAAGGAACTCATCTTGGTGGAAGTTATGTAACTGTTGTTATACGCAAACCTTGTGAGATGCAGGTTGTGTTTCCACTTGGTGGGGTTGTTCATGACATACATCCTAAGCATGTTCTCAACAATATGGTTTACCTTTTATGTCTTTCCATCTGTCTGTGGGTGATAAGAAGTACTAAAGTTCAACTACATCTCTAATCCAGAGAATAAATATCTCCAAATTTTTTTGGTAAACTTAGTATCTCAATCCGAGATAATTTCCTTGGGTATCTCATGCAATCTAAATTTATCCTTCAAGAAGATATTGATAATGTGTATTTCCTTGTAGCTTGACTTCCCTGGAATAAAGTGTGTTTCTTTTGACTATTTTTCAATTAATACAAAGATATAATCATTTTGTTTCTTACTCTTAGGTATACCGGTGATAAAATCCATACTAATGACCTCCCACTTCAATTCCAAAATGGGTAATGGATGCAGCAACCCATTTTGATATTCTCGAGAATTTCTCCATGAAATTTTGATAATATCCCGCTAATCCAAAAAAATACCTAATGTTTGTGACACTAGTAGGGGTAGGCTAGTCTCATTAAAGGAAATTTGGGGTCTAAAATGGGCCTTATAAGAAAATGCGCCAACAATAAATTTTGTGAGTTCGAATTCAAGAACCAATAGAATTTCAATAAAATGAGTCAACCATAATGGTTGAATTGACATATTTGTCATAAAAGTAAACTACTTTTTATTCATATTTTTGACATATCTCCCTGTGTTTTTACTCAAATTTCAAGTGATAGAGCTTGTTGGATGCAGAATTTAATTCGGCATCCAACTAAGACTGACACTGCATACTTTTGATAGACCTAGCTACCCCAAAAACAAGAAATACTTGAAAAAACATGATGATGATGTTTCAGATATTTCTTGTTTTTGGGGTAGTGGGGTCCGTCAAAAGTATGTAGTGTGGGTACTCGTTGGATGTGGAATTAAATTCCACATCCAACGAGATCTCTCACTTAGAATTTGAGTAAAAACACAGGGATATATGTCAAAAATACAAAGAAAAAAAAAGTAGTTTTTTTAATTCTTCCTTCAAAATTAATAACTATTATTTTATTATTTTAACTATTACTTTATGATTTTCCTTAGGAGGCCCATTTTAGACCTCAAATTTCCTCTAATGTCTATGGCTCTAATCTTTTCTGGGACCACAACTATCCCTGTCTCGGAGATAATGTGACCTAAGTATTGTATCTTTGGTTTGTAAAAATCACATTTACTAAACTTGGCGTAAATCTAGTGTTCTCGTATTAATCGTAGTACTAGGTGCAGGTGTTCCTCACATTCCTCTTTACTCTTAAATTGAACTAGGATGTCGTCTATAAATACCAAAACCAATTTATTGAAATATTTACTGAATATACTGTTCATCTTACACATAAAGTTCACGGGTGCATTAGTCAACCCGAACGACATTAATATAAACTCGTAGTTCCAGTACCTTGTACGAAAGGCAGTTTTGTGAATATCCTCATTGCAAATCTGTACCTAATGGTACTCGAATCGTAGGTCAATGGTACTCTTTTTCCATTATATCTTCAGGTTCCATCTCTTTTCTGTTCTGTACTTGTGCTTGGATGTTTGATTCAGGTTTATTCTTTTTTTCTAATACCAGATAGATGTCACCCTATCTCTATGTTGATGAGTTGAATTGCAAGTATCTTTCCTTGTTATGATTAGCCATTCATATTTGAGTGCCTTATATCTGAATCTACCAGCATAGTGAGTTCCTTATTTATTCATCTTTACTACAAACCCTTTGAACATTGGTAGTTAGAAGACTTGTCTATTTGCATGGTTATTATGCATGTCTTGAGTGTGTTAGGTCTTTTAGGTCATCTAACTTGATCCATTGAGAAAACCATTAAAAATATTGAAGTTACCAGGCATCTTTGAGCTACAGCCTAGAGGAGTTTCCTGGAGAGCTAACAAATTGGCACCATTGCCAAGGAGAAGAGATTGAAGCTCAGCTTCCCTAGGCGATGACATAGATTGTACTTTGATGATAGACAAAGTATGGAGATTGTTTTGGTTGTAATCATCTATTTGAAGACTCCATTGAAATAAGGTGGCTTCGAAAAGACCAAGTACCAAAGAAAACCATCAAGGGCCACTACTAACACCCGTTTCAGATCCTGAGAAGAATATAAGGAGAGGAAGGGCTTTACAAAGACATACTTTCAAAGTTGCAAGTGGAGCTACATCAGGTATTTCCAAAGGTATTTCTCCTATTAAATAAAATAGAACTCCCTTTAAATATTCTACTACTGAGGCATCTAATTCTCAGGAATTTATAAGCGAATGAGAAAATTTTAGGGTTGAGGAATCTTCAAGCACTACTGCTTGTGTATATCCAATCCTTGGTGACTCCACTAAGATAGATCTACCTCAAATACTTTCTCAGCTAATACCCACACCAACAACATCTCTTGTAGCCTTTTCCATACCCACATCCAATATGGATGCCCCTTTGACCAAGATGGAAAGGATCCTTGTTGCTAGATATGCCCCTCTAAATTTTCCTAACCCCCTTTCTGCTATGCCTATAAGATATTATCTAAAATATATGCCTAAGTTTACTAGGGAGGGAGATTTCACACCTGAGGAGCATTTAGAGGCATTCTACATTTATGCTGAGAATATAAACATTGAACAAGAGGATGTATGGACTAGGGTTTTTGTGCAAAGTTTGAATGGTTAGGCTAGGAAATGGTTCAACGAGTTACCTGCTGGATCAGTTGTTGGAATTGAAGCCCTAGATGACATATTTTTGAAGCATTGGGGAGAAAGAGGAGACCACCTTTACTATATCACTGAATTTAGCGATTTGAGGAGAGAGAATGGTGAGTCTGTTTCCCATTTCACAAAAATATTTAACAAAATGTTCAGCAAGATCCTTGTTAAGATCAAGCCAACTGACACTTCATCCAAAATCACTTATTCCAATCCCTTTGACTCTGAGTTCTATCTTCTTCTCATAGAAATAAGATCTGCTTCTCTATCACTCATGCAAGATGCTACTCTTGAATTTGAGTCCAATATCATTGCATCTTACAAGGTTAAGGGAAAAATGGATAGGAAGAAGCAACCCTTAGATCCTCTAGGAGCTTCCTCATCAGAAAATAAAATAGAGAAAATGGCCAAAATGTTGGATAGTTTAATAGTTGAAATGTCTAGACTTAAAGACCGAGGGCAAATACCTATGAGAGGTAAAGGGTGAAATGATTTTGCTCCTAGAAACCCTATTTTTTTCCCTTACAGAAGAAATAACCCACTAGCTCAGATACTTAAAAGGGATAGAAATAAAGCTAATGATCAAAGAATCATAGCTCCTTTCCAAAATGCTATGCTAGAAGAAAGACAAGAGTTTGCTTAGGAAGAAGGGGAGGCAAAAGACAATATCAATTGCATGGAGGATGAAATTGATCTCTCTTTCCTGACACAAGAAGACTATGAGGAATCCCTCATGAATGAGAATATCACTAAAGAATCCTTATATCAGGAAGATGATAAAGAAGCCTATAATTTTAGATCCAAGATTGTTGTTCCTCCAAAGAAGAGTTTTGTCCCTGCAAAGTATCCTTCTCCTCCTACTAAGAAGATTGTTGTTCCACCAAAATAGATGGTTGCTCCTCCAAAGTAGAAGAAAATTCCATTACATCCATCAACCCATGATCATATTCAGCTCAAAGCCCCACCACAAGAGGCAAGAACTTCTGACAAATTATCCTATTCTTTCAATCTTGAGTCAGAAATTCAAAAGTTAGAAATCCCTTTTCCCTTGATAGAGCTTATGAAGAATGATGCCTTCAAGTCATCCATACTGAAATTTCTTTAGCCAAGGACATCCATAGATGCTGACTTCATGAACTTTCAAGATGATAAGCCCACATTAATCCTAGGTCGTATGATTGAAGAGTTGGATGAGTCTTGTCCACCTTTCTACATATCTTTGAACATCCATGACAAGATCCTTCAGAACTATTTGCTTGACTTAGGAGCAGCCCATAACCTAATGCCAAAAGCAGTGATGGATGAGCTTGGCCTCAACATTACAAAACCCTACCATGATATATTCTCTTTTGACTCTAGGAATTTCGAATTCTTGGGCCTCATCAAATACCTTGTCATAAACCTCTCCCATCTACCTTCAAAAAGCATAGTGATGGACTCTAGTAGTGGCTGACATCCCACCTAAATTTGGCCTCCTTTTGTCTCTCCCCTAGAGTAAAAGGCTGGGTTGTACCCTCCAGATGGATCTTACATATGCTACAATCCCAATGTTTGGAGAGGATACCAAGAGACTCTATAGGGAAAATTAGTTTACCTACATCATCAGTAATGCCAAGAATTCTATAAATCATCCCATCTATGCAGTAGACACAGAATTTGGGGCACACAGTCTGAAAATAGATGATTCTCAACTAGTACCTATACAACTCACAAATCCTACCTATCAACCACCTGAGGAAGTAACCACCTCTATTTGGATCATGTTTTTTGATGGGGCCAGTAATCAAGCCTCAAGAGGTGCATGTATAGTCCTGATTTCTCCTTCAAAGGAGACTATACATTTGTCTTATAAGCTTTATTTCTAGACTACTAACAACATAGGAGAATATGAGGCATTGCTGTTGGGAGTGAAGGCTTCCAAGGAAATGGGAATCATCTTCCTGAAGATATTTGGAGATGCAAATATCATCATATAGCAAGTGAACAATACTTTTCAAGCAAAGAATGTGAGGCTGAAGGAATATAGAGATGAGGTATGGAATCTTAGGGAATATTTCATGTTTTTTGAACTCTCCTATGTACCTAGAGATATGAACCATATAGCTAATTCCCTTGTTGTCTCTGGAAGTATGTTCATTCTCCCTTTGCCTCCTAAGTTGAGCTATGAGATCCAAGTCAAGTACATGCCATCCCTCCGTGATAATGTGAAATTTTGGAAAGTTTTTGAAAATGATGATGTACTCAGTAAATTTCTCCAAGTCTTAGATGATTTTTTTGATATGCATATTGATCAAGAAAACCTAAATATGGAAGAATCCCAAAGGCCCAAATCAGAAGATAAAATAGGCAAATAGAATATTGTTCATCTTCCTAGCAATTATATACCTTGGGTTCTAATACCCCTTAAAGAGATTTTGTATCATAATGATGCCCCCTTTAAACCTGTGAAAAGGGAGAAAGACCCTGCTGTCCATGAGCACAACCTAGGTGGCCAAAGCCATCCAAAATTCATAAATTTATCCTCTGAGTTGACTACTAATCAATAGTCAGAACTTTGCAGTCTTATGAAAGAGTTTGTAGATATATTTTCTTCGGAATACAGTGATTTGAAAACCTATGACACAACTATCATCCAGCATAGGTTTCCCCTGTAAAAGGAAACCATCCATTTCAAATAGAAGCTAAGACATATCAGTCCCCTCCTATTTCCAGTGATTGAGAAATAAATCCTAAAGCTCCTTAATGCAAAAATCATAATCCCGCTCAAGTATTCTAAATGGATTGAAAACTTAGTGGTGGTGAGGAAGAAAAATGGAGAGATTGAGTTATGCATTGACTTCAGAAACCTAAACAAATACTCCAAGAAAGAGAACTACCCCTTAGCTAAGATGGATCATCTGTTGCAAAGAGTATTAGGAGCTAGTGTCATGTCATTGCTAGATGGTTTCTCTGGCTACAATAAAGTTTCTGTACACCTTGATTATCATGAGAAAACTACATTTACCACACCCTAGGGTGCTTTCATGCATGCCAAGATTCCATTTGGGCTAATGAATGTTGGTGCCACCTTTCATAGAGCCATCGACATAACTTTTGTGGGATTGAAAGACAAGTTTGTTCTCATATACCTTGATGAACTCACTGTTTACTCCAACACCCATGAAGAACATTTTCAGCACTTGAGGAGTGTGTTTTTGAAATGTATATAGTTTGGGATATCTCTAAACCCAAAAAAGTTTCAATTTAGTCTCAGGGAGGGAAAACTCCTAGGTCACATAGTTTTAGCAGAAGGTGTGAAGATTGATCTTGTTCGACTTGAAGCAATATAGAAGTTGTCCATACCTAGGTCAAAAAAGGATATTAAGTTATTCCTAGGTAAGATGGATTTTGTCATGAGGTGTATCCCAAATTTTTTTGAGTTGGTCAAACACATAACCTCTATGTTGAGGAAGGAAGCTAAAATCGAGTGGACATAACAAGCAAGAAACTCTTATGAAGCCATTAACAAGGCTATAATGGAAGCTCCCACTTTGATTAATCCAAATTACACCAAGGTATTCTACATTTTCTCCTTTGCTTCCTATGACACAATGGCAGCAGTTCTGCTATAGAAAGATGAGGAAGCCCTTGATCACTCCATTACTTTTTTCAGCAAGACAGTGAGGGATGTTGAGTTGAAGTATGATCCTATCAAGAAACAAGACTATTCTCTCATTAAGTCACTGGAAGCCTTCAGAATTTACATTCTACATGCAAAGGTCTTGGCCTATGTCGATTCAGCTGTTGTGAAGGATGTTTTGACCTAGCTTGATATTGATGGAAAGAGTGCCAAATGGATTGAAAAGATGATTGTATTTGACATATAGGTACATCCCACCAAGATGGTGAAAGTACAAGTCCTAGATAAGCTCATGGGTGGAGAAAATTGTCATTTATTGAGAATGAATTTCATTGGTATAAGTTCAGCAAACCTGCAGATAGAGGTAGCAACAGAGGTAGTAGCAGAGGCAGTTCAGGAGTAGGATGACAGCCAGTAGGTGGCCGAGAACTTGTATTCATGTGAGTTGTACTAAGGTATTATTGATTTCTTGCAAAGTTTAGAAGTTCCCCCTGAGAAGATCCTGACTTAAGCATGGGATATTAAGCTTAAATATGTTAAATTTTGTATAATGGATAAACTGATGTACTGGAAAGATCCTTCTGGTGTTTTTTTGAGATGCTTAGATAAAGAAGAGTCAGTTCAGGTCATACATCAGTTTTATTAAAGCACATGTGGGGGGCGTCATTACTGGAAGACTACATCCCACAAGATTCTGAGGTCAGGGTAATATTGGCCTATTCTTTTCTCTCATGTGTGTGCCTTTGTAAAATCCCGTGACAAATGCTAAATATTTGTAGGAAAGAAGCAGCTCAGATATTTTCCCCTTAGACTTATTGTAATGAATGGTCCTTTATAGTAGTGGGGTCTTGATTTCATAGGTGATATTAATCCTTCATCAAGTGGTCAGCACAAGTGGATCCTATTAGCCATAGATTATTTCACCAAGTGGATAGAGGCAGTCCCCACAAGGAATGCCACTCACCAAAATCATGAAGTTTTTAATTGAGAAAATATTTATTAGATTTGGCTTCCTAGTAAGGCTAGTGACATATAATTCACTAGATTTTAAAGCCGAGGCATTCGTTAACATGTGTGAGTTAATGGGAATTCAATTGGTGCATTCTACTTCTTATTACCCTTAAGGTGATGGCCTTGCTGATTCATCCAATAAGAGCCTAGTTAGAATCATCAGAAAATTGTTGGAGAATAATCAGAAGCGTTGGGATTCCAAGCTAAAGTTTTCTCTATGGGATGACAGTGTGAATAACAAAAAATCCATAGGGACTTCTCCTTTCAAGTTCGTTTATGGTACTGAGGCCATTTTTCCCATTCAGTTGATACTACCAGTTGCAAAATCCTTTCACGAGGAATAGGATGAACCAAATTACATGGTAAGGAGGATTATTGATTTGGTTGAGCTACAGCAAGTCAGGGAATAGTTGGTGGAGAAGTCAGAAGCTCACCAAGATAAGATTAAAAGTATTTTTTATAAGAAGGAAAAGGTGGACAATTTTCAAGTTGGAGACTGGGTTCTGAAATGGGATGTTGTTAGGAAAGACAATGGAAAGCATGTTAAATTTGATTCTTTGTGGATAGGGCCTTTTGTGATAGCTCAGGTGCAATAGAACAACACTTTCAAAATGAAAAATATGGAAGGAGAGGAGGTGTTTGATGGCCAAGTCAATGGGATATTTTGTTAGGATTATTAATCCTCCCTTGTCCAATTTGGTCATATGTCTAAATCATGAGTCATGTCTAAATCAAGATTCCATCCAGTCTATTTTTAGCCACTAGCACCATTGGGTCCACTTGGCCTAATTGGGGCATGTGTTTCAGTTACTAAAGTGTGGGGAACATTAATTCAGGTCTACTGCCACTGATTGCACTTGATTGCATTAGTTTAGGAGCCTCCTAGACCAATCCCTACAATTTAGGATCCACTGGGAGTGCTGAAACCAACCAAGGTCAGTTCAGTTCAGTTGATGACTAGTCAAGCTAAGTTAGGAGTTAGTTACATTTAGTTCTAGTCCTGTACATTCAGTTAGCGCTAGGTTTACATGGCTGCACTCAGGAGGGGCACATTCCTCACCTACCAAAATTAGTTATCCTTAGTCAACACTGAATGTAACACTTGAGTTGTGTTTTAGAACTCCCATGAACTCTGGTTATGGTTTAGACAAGGTCAGTTAACTATTGAGTCCTCCAATAATGATTTAGACAATGTCTTAGTTACCTAGAGTAAAGTAGAGTCTAATCAATTCGAATTTCCTCATGTGGATTTGAATTGCATGTGGCTATTAAATCCATTGTAGTTCATTATAATTATGATATAATTACATTTTTTATTAATGAAAGCATTCACAACTACAAGCCTTTTTTTCACTGTTTCATTCTTCAATTGCTGAGTAAATTGTGTTATCTATCTTGTGAATTGTGTGTTTTTCCATAGATATATGTGCTCAATTTAATGTGGTATAAGAGCCTCGACGGACAAGACACCTCTCCTACTCAGATCTCCAGTTGGATCATTTTTTTTGAGCAAATTGCTCCTTCCAGTACTGCACCAGAAGCAGAGAATTTACCACTTAATATCCCAAGTTAGGAAATTGTTGATCAAGCTTGCTTGATCAACTATGCTGGGTGTGAAGGAAATTCCAAAATTGCAAACTGTCAGCCTTACTTTGTATGTTTGATTGTGTGACAGGTTATCATCTCTTCTTACAGCATTCGCTACAAGCAGCCCTTTCTTCTCACTGCATTCACTACAATAGCTCAGTCCTTCTTACTGCATTCAAAATGGTTCATCCAGTAGAGCCTCTCACTCCCTTCAACTATCACTAGTGGAAGGAAGACATGGTGGTAATCCTCCACACCAAGCAACTCTTCATACTCATATAAGAAATAGAGGCAGTGCCAGCTTTAGATAATGACAAATAAAAGTACTTGAATAGGCTTGATGAAGCCCATTGACACTTGTTCTCCTTAGTCTCTAGAGATCTTCGATTTCACATCCAAGGATTGAATACTCCCAAGGAGATTTGGGACAAGCTTGCCTCCTTATTTGATAAGTAGGATGAGATGAGGATCAATCAGCTAGAAAATGATCTGATCACTCTTAATCCATCCAACTTCGAATCACTGAATGAATTATTCATGAAGTTTAAGACCTTGATATATCAGTTGAAGCAATGCAAAGTGGAGAAGGATGAATATCATCTCATGCTTTCCATTCTCACAAAGCTTAATGCATACTACTAAGTATTTCTATCCACCTTCCAAACAGTAAGGCTCACTACTCCGAATTGGAAGATGCCCACTCTTAATGCCTTCATCCAATATCATATTTCAGAGAATGATAAATTGATCCAAATGGGGATCATTCGATCTTCCAAAGATCTAGATCTAGTTGCAAGAGGATATAAGGTAGCGAATGACAAAGCGAAGAAAAGAGATGAGTCTCTTGTGAAGAAAGAGCAGTCAAAAGATCCTTCAGGTTCAAAGAGAATCAAGAAGAATGGCAAAGGAAATGTCCTATGCTCCTACTCTGGAAGGGGATTTCATTCAAAAATCTCCTATATGAGAAGAAAAATTGATGAAATGGCTCTTCTTTTGAAGAAACATAACATTTCTATACCTTCTAGCGCAAGGAAGAATGAATCTGAATAAGAAGATGAAGAATACCAAAGGAAAGGCCATGCACTGAAGGCCTACTGTACATCAGCACATGTCTTCCTCATTGATTTTGGAGCTTCCAACCATATGCCTGCATCCAGATAAATATTCTCTTCTTTTCAGTCCTTTGATGGGACTAGTATTCAGATGGGAAATAACATTAAAGTTAAAACAAAAGGGAAGGGCTTTGTCAATCTTGAACATGGAAGGTTCAAAGATGTGCTATTTGTTCCCTCCCTAGCTTCAAACCTATTATTTGTCTATTAGATGACCGATACTGGATATACAAAGCGAGTGATCTTTGGTCTTTACTTAGTGGAGATCACAGATATCTCTACTAGGAGAATCATAGAGAAGGGTACTACAAATCATGCTTCAAAAGCATATGATTTCTCACATCTCATGCCTCCTTTAGAACAAGTGCACTCTCAGCAGCCACTTGCAATGGAAGGTAAAATCATTGCATCTACTTCTTTTACATCTTCCAGTAGTATTGCATATCCATATTTATCAGTTTATGAGATTGATATTCAGGGTGACTCAGATCTATATTTGGTCCCTACTTCCAAACTAGAAGCTAGGACAATGATTGGAAACTCACCTAACACTCAGAAAGGAAAGACCCTTTCACTATTCCATGCAATCTTACCTCCTTCAGAGAGATGAAATAGACTCTGTGTAAGATGATATATGGCAAGGGCTTAGTCTCACCACATTCAGAAGAATGGATATGATCATACACCTCTTCATCCAACAAGAGACAAAGGTTACATTCCTCCTTCCTTCCATCATCATTTTTGGAGAAGAAGGAGAAGTCTACATGCTAGGCCCCATGATACCTGTACACAACACACCATGCATGATGCTTCACTACCTCACAGAGATAAATATTGCAGCAACATATTTTCAAGTTTTTTCAAACTTGAGACCTTATTCTACCTGCTTAGATAGAGGGGGGATTTTTTCCCATGTGGTTTTTTCCCCAGTTCCTTGTGTTAAGTGGTTACTTTATTTTACATGATGTAATGGGTGACCTATGGTCTTAGTTACCAGGGCCCACATATTGTCCAAGTTGGAATTCACGGGGGGGTTTTAGGATTATTAATCCTCCCTTGTCCAATTTGGTCATATGTCTAAATCAGGAGTCATGTCTAATTCGGAAGTCCGTCCAGTCTATTTTTAGTCACTAGCACCATTGGGTCCACTTGGCCTAATTGGGGCACATGTTTCAGTTACTAAAGTGTGGGGAACACCAATTGAGGCACACTACCAATTATTGCACTTGATTACATCAGTTTAGGAGCCTCCTAGACCAATCCCTAAAATTTAGGAGCCACCGGGTGTGCCAAAACCAACCAAGGTCAATTCAGTTCAGTTGATGACTGGTCAAGCTATGTTAGGACTCAATTACATTTAGTTCTAGTCCTCTACATTTAGTTAGTGCTAGGTTTACATGGTTGCACTCAGGAGGGGCACATTTCTCACCTACCAGAGTCAGTTATCCTTAGTCAACACTGAATGTAACACTTGAGTTGTGTTTTAGAACTTCGATGAACTCTTGTTATGGTTTAGACAAGGTCAGTTAACTATTGAGTCCTCTGATAGTGATTTAGATAAGTTCTTAGTTACCTACAATCAAGTAGAGTATAATCAACTCAAATTTCCTCATGTGGATTCGAATTACATGTGGCTATTAAATCCATTGTACTTTATTGTATTTATTATCTAATTACCTTTTTTATTAATGAAGGCATTTACAGCTACAAGCCATTTTCGCACTGTTTCATTCTTCAATTGCTGAGTAAATTGTGTGATCCATATTGTCAGTTGTGTGTTTGTCCATAGATCTATGCACTCAATTTAATATGGTATCAGAGCCTCGGTGGAAAAGACAGCTCTCCTCCTCATATCTCCAGCTGGATCATTTTTTTGAGCAAATTGCTCCGTCTAGTACTGCAACAGAAGCAGAGAATTTACCACTTAATATCCCAAGTTAGGAAATTGTTGATCAATATTGCTTGATCAACTATGGTAGGTGTGAAGGAAATTCGAAGAGTGCAAATTGTTGACCTTACTTTGTATGTTTGATTGTGTGATAGGTTATCGGCTCTTCTTACAGCATTCGCTATAGGCAGCCCTTTCTTCTCACCGCATTCGCTATAGTAGCTCAGTCCTTCTTACTACATTCTTCCTACATCCTAGATGGAGGAAAAGTGGCAGCACCTATTGAAATAAATCCTAGTCTACACAACCTATGAGTGTAGATATAATAGGGTGATGATCTACCACTTCAAACTAATGAATCATTTCACTGGAAGGAATCCCATGAACCTACCTTTTTACCTCACCAAATCCTGACTAAAATGGCTTATCAGGTTAAGGCCGAGCCAACCAAGATAGCAGGTAGGTTATATCACCATGGCTTGATCAAGATAATTTTCCAAGAGCTTTTGCAAAGGAAAAGCATGGCCTTGACATTCTTCCTATTCTCGAATGAGTTTGAAATAGAATTGCAGCTAGAGGACAAAAATAATTCCCCTTCAAAAAGGTCTTCCACCCCTAGAAGTGGCAAAATGAAGAGGAGATCCATCTCCCCAATTGTAGTTGACCAGAATTATCCAACTTTTAAGAAGGACAAAAAGAACCTAGACTTCAGTAACAGAACAGAGAAGGAGGAGGATCCAGCACAAGGTGAAAATATCCTCAACCTTCCATACTAGATAGATGTCATCCTATCTCTGTGTTGATAGGTTCCTTTTACCTTGTGCTGGAGCCTCCTCCTGCTTTGTTCTGTTACTGAAGTCTAGGTTCTTTTTGGAGTTCTTAAAAGGTGGAGAGTTCTGGTCAACTGCAATTGGGGAAATGGCTCTCCTCTTCATTTTGCCACTTCTGGGGGTGGAAGACCTTTTTAAAGGGGAATTCTTTTTTTTCTCTAGCTGCAATTCTGTGTCAAACTCATTCCAGAATAGGAAGAATGTCCAGTCGAAATTTCTCCTTTGCAAAATATCTTGGACAATTAGCTTGATCAAGCCATGGTCATATAACCTACATGTAATCTTGGTTGTCTCGACCCTTACCTGATAAGCCATTTTAGTTAGACTTTTGGTGAGGTAAAAAGGTAGGTTCAAAGGGTTCCTTCTAGTGAAATCATTCATTAGTTTGAAGTGGTATATCATCAAACTTTTATATTTTTCCTCATAGGTTATGTAGACTAGGATTTCTTTCAACAGGTGCTGCCACTTTTACTCCAGCCAAAATGTAGGTATGCTCTTCGTCCATATGAGGTTTTTGTGCTCAGGTTGCAGGTAAGATCTGAATTCTATGTTCTTTTTTATAGTGGTTTTAAACCAGCACTCTCCAGTCCTTGGGAGCTCTATCACTTCAGCTACCAAAGAATCATCCACCTGAAATTCGTCTTTGCAAAATACTGCCTTTGAGCCCTCAAATGTGTTTGAAAATGATTTTTCCACCTGTTGATGAGATCCCTAAACCTTTTCACAAAATTTGTAGAATCCTGCATCTTTGAATAGCTGACATACATCTGGATGTGCTTCTAGGTAACTCCTTTAGATGATAGCTGTCATCCTAAAAACTACTGGATCTTTACCTTTTCGTCCTTGATGTATGGCACATATTGTAACAGATTTTAAAATATGTTAATAAAAGCATCCATAGTCATGGATCCCATATGTAACTCGTGAAACTCTTTCACCTTTCTGTCAAAGAATATTTTCGACATATATTTTTCTTGAAAAATCTTATGGAAATTACTCCAGCTTATTTCTCTTACCTCATATTTCTTAGTATTATTCAAGTCTCTCCAGCATCTTTTTTCTTTACCATTTAAATTATAGATTTCCAGCCAATCCTTCATTTCACTAGAGTAGTTGTGAACTCAAAAATATTTTCTCATACCCAACAACCATTCTTCAAATTTCTCCCCCGTGTTCTTGTCTCCCTCATAGGTTGGGGATTTTATTTTCCTTAACCCCCCCTTGAGATTGTCATCATTTCTTTGTCTCTTTCTACATGGAGAAAGAGAGTCATCACTGGAAGGACTATGATAATGTCCTTCTAGAGGTTTAGGGGTGTGTTCCTCTTTTCCCTCTTCTCTTGGGTTGTTGGTCTATTTATGATAACGTTCCTTCTTGAACCTTTTTTTGGAATGAGTGGGTTTCCCCTGTGGGATTCCTCCCATCATATTTTGCAGCAATGCTTCATTGATTGCTTGTTGTTCCTTTCTTTCATTCAAAATGTCATCTCTGAATATTTGCAAGTTTGCTTGAAGACTTTGTATGGTTTTCATAATATCAGAATTAAGTTCCACCACCAGTTCTACTTCTTGGGTGGGGATATTGAACTTCCCTTATCGGTTTTTACCTTATTCATTATTCATGATCTGAACTGTTCTTTTAAAATTCCAGCAATTGCAAAATTTTAATAACAGGAAAAATTTATCTTAGTTTACAAAATTTAAAACATACTTTATTTTCCTTGCAACTAATGTCGGGTACACCCATTTGGTCTCTTAGTGTCGAAACTCACCTCTGATACCACAAGTAATTTTCTGAAAAGAAAAAAAAATCATTATGCTAGTCAAAACTACCTATGTTGGAAATGAATTGAACTTTTTCGGAATGTGTCATACTCTGTTTGTACTGATGTATTGTCGTAAGTTGTTCTTATGTGTTGCTTCCGTATTTCTTGATGCGGTTTATTACTATGTTACTTGCATTTTCTTGATGTTGATTACTGTTTGTACTATGGTTAAGCATTGATGTGTAGGTTAGTTATTGATTACATACTTCATGGATTATAACATGTGCTTACTGTCATATACATGATTCTGACTTAACTTTGTTATTGGACAAAGGGGTCGAGTGGCGGGACTAGTTTTCCCTTGTAACCACCTGAGAGGTAACCGTCTCTACTTGTCACATCGGGCTTACTTAGTTCTGACAAACTAATGCATTTTTGTCCCTTTTATGTGTAGGTTCACTTGGCAATGGAAAACTGTTTAAAATGCTTAACGGGCATATTGTCCATTTTAGCGACTAGAACTCACCTTCGTATATCTATCCTAGTGAAATTACAATGATTGTTATTGTTGTTATTATAGACTTTATGATAGTGACGTGGTCACTACTGCAATTATTATGTGTGACACCAACTTATTATTTGTATGATAGTTATTACTATGGCAGAAAGGATTTTGATGCTTTAACCTAGCCTTAGTGAAAAGTTGTAATATTTGGAAAAATGATTTGTAAAACCATTAGTCTAAATTATTCCATGACATATTTCATATGCCATGGAATTAAGGTTTAAATCCTAAGTAAATCGATGCATGATGGGTTTTATGCCTTTATGTCGATTTCGTACAAGGCTTAATATAGTTCCAAGGACTATATGATTATGGGTTTGGTGTGCATCAATGCGCCTTGGGAAGAGGGGTGACCAAGCTTAGGGCTTGGCCCAAGCTATAGTTTGTTTTATTTGTAGCCTTACTACTTGTGCTCTGCTCTTGCTCGGCATGAAGGAATGTGATTTCTATGGAATAACAAGTATGTGGATGTTCTTTTTTGTTAGCATATTTTCATTGATTTGGTTTGGATATGTTACATACTTCTCATCATGGCTCTGCTCTGTTGCAGGTTTGCAAGGGTGGAAGGAATATCCGTGGGTTGTAACTCCTGGGAAAAGTCATGGGAAAACCCATACCCATTCACGTAATCCTGTTGTACAAGTGTTTATTTGTTCCCTCATTACTTCATGGTTATGACAGAGTTTCTTCCTCGTCGAGGGTTTGGGTTACTTGTCTCTGGTTTCCAATGGCTATGTTTTGGGATGGGGTTTGACTATAACTTAAAGGCACTGCATTTGGTAACACAATAGGCTTGGGGTTTTGCTTGTTAGGGTTTTCAATGCCTTCGGGCCTGAACTTTAAATATATTGGGATTTATTAATGGGTACTATGTGCAGCAAAAAAGGCCTAGGTAACCCTCGACAAGATCTGTGTATTTGTAAATAATGTTTTGGATTATGTTACTAGCGGCAGCACCATTGTTTGCAATAGTGAAATGGCCAGATTTGAATGATTGTGAGACTCCTTAATGATTTTGTAATGTTTGTGTTTATATATACATGTTGCATCAATTTTAATGGTTATTATTCTTATGGACTGTCTGGATTCGGAAACATTGCTTGGGTTAGTTGTATGGGTGAATGCATGACAACGTTATGGCTTTGGGGCCATGCCATATATGGCATTCGCATTCCTGCCATTGTAGCTATGATAGTGTATTGGATTTAGACTTATTATTTATGTTTATGATGTGTATTTTAAGATATGACGGCCGAGTGTGGGTGTAACATTTCCTTGGAAATTGTCGCTGTTTGTTATTTCCTTGATAGGGTTTGTAGCATTTGTAATTTTAATTGAATGTTCGATTATGTATGAGGTAGAGGGACATATATTACAGCATGGATGTTTTATTGGGTCTTTTCGACCTCTGTGTAAAGAATTTATGTTTGTTTTATTACAGCCTGCGTATTTGTAATATAGTGTGGCTTTTAATTAGTGGAAAAGTTACGTCATGAGGAAAAAATTTGGTGTCGAATCCGATAGGATTCATTATTGTGTTTTTGAAAATAGGAAAATACCCTACAGGAATCGATCCTAGGTCGTTTACAGTGATGAAGGTTTTACATTTGTATGGATACGATTTGGGCTTAAATGCCCACAGGAATTGATCCTGTGACCTCTGTGAAATTATATTTATATTTTATTACATGCTATGTATATCATTATGGTTGATTTTAAGCATTGGAATACGATTATTTGATGTGATTTGTGGATATTTAAGGGTCGGTTTATTAAAATTGCAATGGATTTATTATATGGATAATTTGTTTACTGTGTTATGTTTTTATGGAAATAGCTGGTAGTAATAATATATAGTTTGTTTTAATTATGGAATAGTGGTGAAGCATAAATCGTGGACCATTAGATGGTCTAGATACTTGTACTATAGCTTCGAAATATGATAATATTTGATTAATGAAAAACGATAATTCTTATTCTTTCTCTTAGTGGAATTATAATGATACAGAGCCTCAGAGGTCTTCACTGGTTTTTATGTTAGCTTTAATACTTTGGATTTATGATTATTATTAGATGTAGAATACCGATTTTATAATATTCCTTTAAATAGGTTAGGGTTCTTTGTATACATGATATTAGTTAACTATATTTTAAATTTATGTTTGTTTAAAGGTTAATCTGAATTAGTCTTTTACTTCTAAACATAGTTCTGCTAGCAATATGAAATCTGCTAGTAGAGTACATAGGCAAATAAACACATAGGCCTTGTTAGAATAATTCCTAGGTATTAGGAAGCCAAAGTTTAAGCTATAAATGAAAATACAGAAGTAAAACTGAAAGAACAAAACCCTTGATAATTCTTACACATGAATTAAATTATAGACTAGGGTTTATACTTAAAATTCTTGTTTGTGTTTGGAGTGGACCCTGAAGCACATGATTGATGAGATGTTTTGTGTTGATCAAAGAGCTCTGTATCACTTGAGTAATTGATGATTTATGTTGAGAGAGAATCTATGGAGCACATGAGTACTTACCTTTGTGTTGAACGAGAAGTTCTAGAACACATGAAAATATAATTGGATGTGTTGGGCATAAGCCCTGGAGCCTTCCATGTTGAAGTTGAGCATAAGATCTGGAGCATCAGATCCTTGGCCATTGTATCCCTAGGTGTATCATACAAGTACATCCTAGCATTAGTGTTGAGCAAGGAGCTCTGGAATTGCATTGAATTGTAACTCCATGTTAAAGCTTTGAGTATGGGATCTCGTAAGCACTATGGGTTACTGAAAATAATTTAATAACTTCTGAGTGAAAATGACTCGAGAAAAATATTGATCTCATCATACTTATTTTTATGTGATTAAATGAAATTTTGAATTTCTGTATTCTCATCAAGTACTGAAGAGCTAGCACCTTATATGAGGGAAATCCAACATGCAAGGATGTTTAGAGTTGCCTAGCCTAGTAGACCTAAACCATCTAACTACTTGACCTTAATGAAGAAGTGTCATTAAGTATAGGGATCATGGTATATGAGGCCCAAAGACAAATATTAACAAGTGTTATATTATTATGTACTTTATACATGGTATGTATAAGAATTAAATATATTTATAATATTAATAATGAAAGAAAGAAAGAAAAGCTCCATCTATTATTATTTATTATGTAAAGATAATAAACAGTCCAAAACCTACAAAATCTAATTAGGAACTAATTGAAAGTTCCTAAGTTAAAATATTAATAATTACCCAAAGTAATTGAAAAGGGTTATTTATCAAGAAACAAAGTTTTCCTGATTTAACTATCCCTTTGATTGAAAAGTCTAGCTATAAAGACTCAAGCCAAGGAAAGGCTTGGGGTTCTAATCTATCATTAGAGAAGTCATTTTTCTACCTGCTTTCTCTCAAGTAAATTTTGGAGAACATTTTCCTCGAAGGAAAAAGGGAGAACTGATCTAGATCTGATACACCAGATAGGAAACCCTACCTTAGGAGATCTAAGCTACTTGCATGTTGGAGTCCATCTCTGGGGGATCCGTAATAAAACCAGGAACATTTTTGGGTCATGGTTTGGTGGAATGTTGTAGTTCCAAAGTGATTTGGTCATCAAAATAGAGGTCAAATCTGTCTTAAATTGTTAATGTTGGCTATTTAAAGTGTGTAGGTTCAACCATTAAAGGAGCTTCAGAAAATTACAGGTATGAATTCTCAGTATGTCAAGTTCATTTCTAGCATAGATGGTGGCTATTTCAGGTAAAGGTTCATATTGTATTTCTAAAACCGAGAAATGATTGCTTTGTCTATATCTTCTTGGGTTTTAAATATCTTAAAATATATTTACCCTAGGCTGTAAATGAATTTTTATAGTAGGTTTAGTTAGGGTTTAATTATTGGATTATTTCTACAAGTTCAATGCATTGGCTAATTTTCATCAAGGGTTCTACACCCTATTTTAATTTCTGTAGTAGTATTATTGATAAACTAGGTTATGTATAAAATATGTTATATCAGACTTTTTATTATTGGTCACTTAGTCTATATATGCTCTACTAACATATTTTATTTGTCAATAGAGACATGTTATAGATTAAAATAGATTAATCTTAGAAACAAGATTTAAATATATAAATTTACAACTAGATAACCTAAGGTACTATCTACAAACTAAACTATTATATATAAATATATAAACATATGAAGACATCATACATAAACAAATATGAAAGCTATATATAAATTATCTACATTTAAATCTAAGATAAACAAACCATTAAAGACATTTCAAGGTCTATCTCATTGAATACAGACTAAATAGTAAATCATTCCATCTAAAAATACATCATCATAACTAAATGAACAGAGTAAGCATTGTGACTATCCATTTGGTCCAATATTGAATCTATGTTCACACATATAAAACCCATAGTGCTAACGAAACCTTATCATAATTACATGCTTAAATATTTAAAGGCCTCTTATAACAATTGTTTATAAATTACCCCAAGTAAACAATTAAAACAATTAAAGAACTTTTCCATTTTAAATAGAGGTCATGACTTCGACCCCTGTGGGTTCACAACCCAAGTCGTAGGCCTCATTTAAACAACCATTTCATACTTCCATAAACATAACAAAAATTAACTCACAAGCATTTCATTCCATATAACGAATTAAACAATACATCATACACATGAATCGTATCATGTATTAAACCATATCGAAATCATATTACAAACCCAAGTATTACAATGGGAATAGGAGTCGAATGTTGTGGGCATACAAGCCCAACCCTCATCCATATCAAATATATAACTTATTACAATTATCCAGGAATAGGATTCAAACCCTGTGGGTATTTTTTACCAAGGCCACGCTATACATACAACGTATGTGGGATTCATTAATAAACTCAATAATAATACAATAACAAACCATTACGCTACAACAAGGTCATAAGACCTTGTTTTCTTCCCAATGATGTAAGCACGGGCTCGGCCAAACCAAATATTACATAGTCCATCTAAAAGTGTAACTACAACAATGAATTCCATCGTGGGCTTGCACCTATGGCTTATATATATAATCCACATTATATACTAAACCCATGAAATCATTAAACAATAAAACAACCACCTGAAGCTGCGCAACATTCACCCAAGCTATATACGACATACCAATTAAAAATGTATAGTATGGATTTAATAACAAACTTACTCTATTAATGATTTCACCCCATCAACGAAATGTAAACAGTAATAAAATACATTGAAGCTATCACAACCACTAAGGGAAAGGCTCAAGCCATATCCGAAATCATCTTTATCCCACGCTATCCAGCATTATAGCCAAATATAAATACTAAACACACAGACCATAAACAAAGGCGTATGCCATTTATAATCCATTAGCGCGGCAATAAATTCCATCCACAAACAGAGTAAGCATAATAACCATGGCCACTTTATAAAATGAAGAGCATTTACATGATGCACAATAATTCCATCATCACAGTCAATTCCAAATAGGCATTCCAATGGGCTATGGAACCATTGCAAGCAATGGTGTAGCTCATGGCTCAAAAGCCCAAATCCATTTATGATTTACAAAACCCAAAATTAAATACAGAGAGCCTGTGAGAACCACAATTTTGCTTCATGGACGAAACCCACACTATTAATTTAAAAAAAAAAAACGAGTTTGTTCATTACAAAGGCCGAAGGAAAATTCAAACCCCACAGAGAACCCCAAAACCAAACAACGAAACGTAATGCAGACATGCTGAGAGACAACAAGTGCAAGGTTGTTGGGAAGGATTACCTTGCACTTCACTCATGGTCGAACCCACGACATATCCTAAGCCATGCTGCTCTTCCTCATACCTCGACACCTACAACTGACCATTGAAACCATGAGTTAGAAGTATAGCAATGATAGAGGATTCAAAACAAAACAAAAATGCAGGCATTAAATCCAAGGCCAATCCTACCTTCCAGGTCTAGAGGTCACCTCCATTTTTCCTCTTGTGAAGAGCCAAGACCAAACCCCAAATGACAAGTGAAATGACAAAACTATCGTGATCCAAGCCTAAGTTTGGGCTGACACGAAAACCAAGGTGCATTAATGGCACTAGATGGTTCCCACCTTCACAGCCAAAACCCGCTTTGCCATAGTTTGGTAACATCGATATAATATTGGTCTCCATTTCCATGCAAGGGTTAAAACCCTTTAACATATGATCCAACCTTATGGTATATTCTCCGCCCCAAAACATTTCACAAGTATTAATACATTGCATGGTTAAGGTTAGTGCATAATCCAAATAGGGTATGCACTAGTCCTAAGTCAAGCCACAAGGCATAAAACATAAATAATATATAAACCATAGGCTTAAATCCTTAACCTAGTACAATGCGAATTGCCCTAAGCTTAATGCTTAGTGAACATGGCATATGAAATATTCCATCTTAATATTTAACCCTCATAAAAGCCAAAGGTCTTTTTTTAACCCAAGATAATAACCTACAAATAAGAAAACATAGGAAATGCTAATAATTTTTAATAAAATAAATGTAGAACATAAAATATACTAAGATGTAAACGACGAAATATAAAACCATAATGAAGCATAAGTAGTGTACATGAGATATACCTGCGAGAGCTAAATTGACGAGAAAACACTTACCACGTTATGAATCTGATTCGGTAAGGAACTGTGAGAACTAGCACTAGATATTTTAGGATCAAAACATTCAGTACTCTTTAAATAAGAACCCGTCGCAAAGTATGAACTGTATATGAAATAAAATAGGTACCTTAGTTCCGAGAACTAAGTAAGCATGCGAACAAGTAAATAGCTTTACCTCTCAAACCATCATGGGAGAATGAGTCCCACCACTCCGCCCACTTTGTTTACACAAAAAAAGTTAAGTTACAACTTTGTAAATAACAAGTATGACTATGCAGAAAGGACGAAGCATTTAAATCTAGTAACGACACATACCCAACATATGTATAAACATAAGACTACTTGCAGTAAAAAACAGTACGACATTGTAAGTAAAATACATTAATCATAGAGAACGAGCACGCGATCCTGGCTTTTGCGTGAGCTGCTAGGGCTCTGCACGTTTTGACCTACGGCCTCCATGGCTGCGCCTAGGGGAGGGAATCCCCCTCCCTCCACTCCTCTCTCTGACGAAGAAGCCTTCAAGAGGCTTGTTACGGCTGTGGGAAAGAAGACGTCAGCCCCTCCGATCCCGAAATTCATCAAAAAAATGGAGGCAATACCTGAAATCAGCCTTCCGGTGGAAAAAAACATCAAGATTGCCTTGGCCTTGGCGGATCGTGGGTTGGTCAGACAGTTCATGGGCTTGTGGCCCTCCACAAGAACAATGGATGACTGGATACAAAGAAACTAGAGGCCCCAACTGAAGCAAAGCGTCACTTGCTATCCGGTGGGCAGAGGCTTCTATATTTTTGAATTCATCTCCAAGCACGACCGAGACCTCATATTCAGGAACAGTCCTTACTTCATGGGCTCTCAAGGTCTGTACCTCAATCGCTGGACCCCGGATTTCGACCCGAATCTAGACGCCCCCAAGGAGGTCCCTGTATGGGTCCATCTCCCTAATCTACCAGCGCACTGCTGGAACTCAGAATCGCTGGAAAAAATAGGTAATGGGCTTGGCCGGTACATTGATAAAGTAGATCCCAAGGGCCAATACTCCTGTGCCACAATCTGCGTCGAGGTGAATCTTGAGGCCGGGCTACCAGAAGCGATCAAGATCTCGGTGGGTGATTGGCACCACTATCAACAGCTGGACTATGAACAACTGCCCTTCAAATGCAGACTCTGTTGTGAGCATGGCCACTTCCAAAGAAATTGCCCCAAAAATCAACAAGGAAATGATATAGAAGGATGGAAAAGGCCTAAAAAAGAAAAAACAGCCCCGAAAATCCCAGAAAAAAGGCAAGGATTCGATCCACAAGCCCCAAGCAGTAAGGAGGATACTCCAGAAGGAAGAAACCCCCCACCAAACCTCTCCCAGGAGCACGTAACCAACCAATCCTCGGCATCTCAAGAAACCAGCGCAGGAAGAAGAAGCGAAGCCAGACCCAATTCGGCAGACCCCAGTAGATCTAGCGAAGTACCCTTGCACTCAAGTCCAGATCTAACACCAGTTTTAACTGAGATCATCCCACCACATGTCTCCATGAGAGAGATCTCAAAGATCACCAGCCAAGAGGAGGATCCCACCAACATAGACTCAGATCAAGGTGGCTTCTCAGATGAATACGCCTCAGAATCTAGCAGCCCACATGCAACGCCGCTAAAGACCAGCAGGGGAAGAAAATCCAAAAAAAAGCATCGCGAAGAAAGATAATTCAGAGATGTAGCCAAAGGAGCTCAGAAAACGTTGCCAAACATGATCAACACCATATCTAAGCAAGGCCAGCCTTCCAAGGGGGCCTCCCCTTCCAAAAAACTCTAAATGCGTTACATCTCCTGGAACTGCAGGGGTCTAGGCTCAAACCAAAAAGAAGAAGCCCTGAAAGACATCATCAGAATAAACAAGCCGGACATTCTTCTTATCCAAGAGACAAAAATGGAGGATTCAATCCTCTATCAAGTAGGCCATGCAATCTGGAAAAAAGGACCTGGGATAGCAATAAGCTCCAAAGGTGCCTCTGGAGGTATAGCAACATTCTGGGACTCTACAAAGTTTGAACTGATCAAGGAAGAACGTAGCGATCACTGTATCTTTACAAATCTGCTCCATCGAGACTCTGGACAGCAAGTAAGTCTCTTTAATTTATATGTTCCTAACCTTTTTCTTGAAAAACGTAGCTGCTGTGATTCTCTTGAGATGTTTCTTAGCCAGCACAGCCCAAGAAACATTATCATTGCAGGCGATCTCAACGTCACGCTCTCCACTGAAGAGAAGAAAGGGGGCTCCATAGTAAGGGACCAAGCTATAGAATGGGTAGAGGACATTATCCTCCATTGGGACCTGATGGATGTCAAGCCTCCCTCAGAGAAGTTTACCTGGTCTAACAAGAGAATGGGTCCTGGCCACATAGCTACTCGCCTTGACAGGTTCCTCATTCATTCGGACTTCCTTTCCTCTCGATTGTTAGCCACTTCCAAAATCGTCCCCAACAGCACCTCGGATCACAGGCCGATCCTGCTAGATATCATCTCAGATGCTCCTTTGGGCCCCATCCCCTTCCGCTTCAGTCCTCTCTGGCTGCACCAGGACAACTTCCAGCTAGTAGTTTCAAACTCTTGGTCTCTACCGGTGCCGGGGTCTCCTTCCTACACCTGGGAACAGAAAATAAAGAGACTCAAATTAGACCTAAAGAGTTGGGCTAAACTCTTATCCACCCCCACCTCCATCAGAATCGCAGCCCAAAAATCCCTCGAAAGTCATCAGCATGAGATGGACACCGTTCCCTTGTCCAGCGCGACCCTCTCCAAAGAAGCTGAGCTCCAAAAGGCTTATTTCAAAGCCTGCAGGATAGAAGAAGAATTCTGGCGCCAGAAGTCCAGAAGCTTGTGGCTAAAGAGTGGGGATAAAAACAAAAATTATTTCCATAAACAAGCCAAAGCCCGCAAAGGCTACAAAGCTATCACTGAAATAAACTTTTGAGGTACCCTGATAAAAGACTCCGAAGAAATAAAGAAAGCTGCCTTCCTCACCTTCAAAGACCTTTTTTCTGCCCCTGAGGACAACCCTTTACACCCCATGGATCACCCCTTCGACCTCATCCCGCCCTTAATTCAAGAGGCTGACAACCTCCTCCTCACAGCTCCCATCTCCTTAAAAGAACTTAAAAGAGCCCTTTTCAGAATGAAGCCTGATAGAACCCCTGACCTCGATGGTTTCTCAGCCATTTTTTACACCAACTACTGGGACATAATCAAACTGGACCTGCTAAGGATGGTAAGGCATTCCCAAGCCACCTACAATATAGGTGGAAGCACAAACTCTGCCTTCCTCACCCTAATCCTGAAAGAAAAAGGGGCCACTTCCTTCTCCAGATTCCGGCCAATCTCCCTTTGCAATCTCAGCTACAATATTATAACCAAAATCATTGCCAATAGACTCAAAAAAATCCTCCCCAGAGTCATCCCAGAGAACCAAGGTGGGTTCATAAAAGGCAGGAAGATCCAAGACAATATTATCCTTGTTCAAGAGGCCATTCATACAAGTTACCAAAACAAAGAAGAAGGAATGGTGATAAAACTGGATTTATCCAACGCCTTTGACAGGGTAAGACACGACTTCCTCTTCCTAGTCATGGAAAAAATGGGATTCTCCACTCACTTTATCAACTGGGTACAAGGCTGTATCAGTTCTCCCTGGATTGCCCCTCTAGTTAATGGCAGATCCACTGACTTTTTCCAAGCGTCCAGAGGGCTCCGACAAGGATGCCCCTTATCGCCACTCCTCTATGCAATTCAAGCATCTGTTCTAAGCTTCCAGTTATCCTTCAGAATTCAGGAAAATACTATCCCCGGACTCCGGCTGGCACCAAGGGTTAAAAATATAAATCACGCCCAGTTCGCGGACGACACGATCCTTCTAGGTGGAGCTACCGTCTTCATGGATAACCAGTTCAAAAAAGAGCTAGATCTCTACAACCAGATCTCAGGAAGCAGAATCAATCCTCAGAAAAGCAAGGTCTATAGCTGGAACTGTTCAGGAAAAGATCTAGGGGATATAGCCAGACTGCTGGGCATGGAAGCTATTCACGCTTGGGACTCCTTCTCCTATCTTGGAGCTCCAATCTTTAAGAAAGGTTCCAAGGCTATCCATTGGACTCCAATTATTGATAAAATTAAGAAGCGAATCCATAATTGGGGCGCCAACTGGTTAAATCCAGCAGGAAAAACAACTCTGCTAAAATCGGTGCTCATGAGCATTCCAGTTTACCAAAACTCTATTCTGCTTGCGCCAGGCTCCATCCTGAAAAAAATGGAATCGCTGATAAAAAAATTTCTGTGGGAAGGAGGCAAGGGGAACCTCCACCGTCTCCACCTGGTGAGCTGGAACAAAATTCAAAAGCCTTATAAGGAAGGAGGCCTTCAGGTAAGGGACTTGGAAAAACAAATCCTGGCCATGGGGGCCAAAACTCTGTGGAGACTGATCGTCGAAAAAGACAGTTGGTGCAGCAAAGTCCTAAGAAAGAAATACTTCAATGGTGGAAGGCTACGATGTCTGGATAAGCCAATCCTTCGCAAGTCAGGATCCCCAATCTTCAAGCTTTGCCTTAAAGCACTGCCATTATTCCAGCCAAATCTTTATTGGATTCCCGGAAACGGAAAGAAAATAAATCTGTGGGAGGATGCCATCATGGGAGATCAGCCTCTAAATCAAAATCCAGGGATCAAAAACATCAGGGACTGGGCCCAAAACAACAACTTAAACACCCTGTGGGACATCTCTAGCTGGAAAGAAGACGAAGGAATCATTTGGAAGGCTTGGCAGTTTGACAATCTCCCTAATTGGTTAAATGCTGAAAAGGATAGCCTAATGCAACTCCTCCAAGGGAAAGCGCCAGCTGAAAAGAAAATGCTGGACAAAAGAGGGTGGGGCCAGCATTCTGGTAAATATTCTGCCAGTGAAGGTTACAAATTCCTCCTTTCCTTGCCACACGTCGCCCCCAATCCAACCAGAAGGAATTTCATTTGGAACTTCCTGTTCATGCCAAAAATAGACCTCTTTTGTTGCACTGTTGCACATAAAAGTATCATGACTGGGGATAACTTAAAAATCAGAGGCATGGAGGGTCCTTCTAGATGTCCCCTTTGTTGCTCAGAAGAAGAGACAATGGACCACCTCCTGTTAAACTGTCCTTTCTCCCAAGAAGTTTGGTCGGAGGTCCTCCTCCTTAATCTAGAAGACCTTGATGTTCCCCACAACATCCCCAACCTGTTTGCCACTTGGGCCTCCAGCTCTCCTTTTGACCTTCATAAAAAATACCTTCTCAAATCTATTTGGATATGGGCCCCCAAAGCTATCTGCTGGAAGATCTGGCTGGAGCACAATAACCGCATCTTCAGGGATGAGAAAAACTCTAGCATCAAGATTGCAATCAATTGCAAAGCCCTCCTGGGGGAGTTAGCGACAGCCAAGAGAAACCTAAAGAACTCCAAAGATTTGGATCCTCAAGAAAGAAGATGGCAGTCCCAATTTAAGTTCCCGGAGCCCACGCCCAACATCCCCATTGCAAAAAAGGCTATCTGGGAAATCCGACTCGAAGAAAATGATTTCCTAATGTGGAGATCCTCTCTAAAAGATAACACGTTGTTCTTTGATGGAGCCTCCAAAGGCAATCCAGGTCGAGCGGGAGGAGGAGGGATCCTCCTTTCGAGTGAGAACTCCGTCCTAGCCAACTATGCTTGGGGACTAGGCATAATGTCCAACAACATGGCCGAGGTGCTGGCACTCTGGCAAGGCCTCAAGCTTGCCCATGAGCGGAATTTAAACTCGCTAGAGGTGTTTGGGGATTCCAAGCTAATCCTCCATTCCATGGTTTCAAAAACTCTGCCATCCAATATTTTCTTAGCAGCTATAATAAAAAAAATCCTTCTGGTTATTTCAAAATTCCATGTAATTAGCTTCTACCATATTCTTCATGGCCTCAATGGAAAGGCTGACATGGAGGCCAACAGGACATCCTTGCTGGATCAAAGCGTGCTGGAGGTTAGTGACAGAGTATCCATATGCAATATTCCCTAAATCGCAGTGGTCAGAGCTCCAATCTACAGTCAATATTTAGTACATGAGAAAGATGCTCTCACGATTTTGAGTTGATCTTCTAAGATACAGTCAAGACTCCCCATCAAGTGCTCTGCAGATTCGATTCTCAGCCTCATATCGTGACCGTGACCCCCAGCTATTAATTTGGGCCTCCCCAGTTACTAGACGCGCTACCTTCTGCTCATTTCTGTGCTCCAAGTTTTTTGAAGTTTGAAGTCCGTCTCCTCTCAGACTCGCGAGGCCCTCTAGCTCAACGCGACCTCCAGCACGACCCCATGGACTCTGTAGGATCCTCCTCCAATGTGCAGACTGTGGAAGAGCGTCTAGCTGACATCCAGCAATCTTTGGACGCCCTAAAGCTGAAGACAGATAATCAAGAAGTTAAAGGTCACAACCAGTGGAAAGCCTTCGCCAATGAACTCAGCACACTCAAGAAGGATCTCAAAGATTCCAAAGGCGAGCTGAACTACTACAAAGATGTGGTCTTCACCGAGTTCAAAGATGCAGCCAACACCACTGGCAACTTCGGCAATTGAATCACAGCTTTGGAATCTGCAGTAAAAAAGATCCTGGAGAAGTTCAATTAGTTCTGCCTGCTCTCTTCCTCTTGATGTTTTGTTAGTTTCAGGTCTTGTTCTTCGGGTTCAATTTCTGCAGTTTCTCCCTCAAGCATGCTTTATGTCTCCTTCAGTCCTCGTTGGGCATCTTGGGTTCCCTCTCTTCTCAAGAGCCCGCGCTCCTGGTTTAATGTAAAAAGCACTCGGTGGCTTATTCACCGGTTCTTAATCAAACTTCCCCCCTGTTATAGTCTAAAAATAAATAAATAAAATACATTAATCATAATGAATGAAAGTAAATGACAGAACGTAGGAACAACTTACGAGTAAACAGTGGTACACGAAGTGTACGATATAGTTCCGCAAGTCAATAATGTTCCATCTAGATAGTTTTTACTAGCCTATAATTTTTTTTTCGATTTTTGGGGACATTACACTGAGTAGCATATAATAAATGTGTATTAAAACTATAAATGAATTAAATAAGCAATATTCTATTTAATAGCATAATTTTTGCAATCCAAATAGATGAAACTTAGGTAATAAATGATCAATTTCATCGACTTTTATATTTTTTATTTCTAAATTATTCAGTACATTTAGATAAAGTACTTCAATGAATGTTTGTTCACCTTTATCTACATAAATCATGTTGTAACAGGATGATTTAATTAAATAGTTTCAATAAACAGATTGGAAATAAAGACAAAAAATCTCAAAGGGTAATGATAGTTTCATAGACGTTTATTTCTTTTATTTCTAAATTATTTGGCATATTTAGATAAACTTCTTCAATGAATTTGTGTTCATCTTTATGTACATAAATCATGTTGTAAGGGGGAGATTTAATAAAATACTTTCAATCAACGGATTGGAAATAGAGACAAAAAACCTCAAAAGTTAATGATAGATCTAATATATGTTTATATGGGTATAATATATATATATATATATAGTTCATCTTGATATTACAAGGAAAAAATTCGAGAAAATTTACAACAAAATATTATATGTAGGAAGAAAATTGCAATGGAGAACATAAAATTGAATTCAAGTATATATAGAAGAAAAAGAAGTGCAAATACAGGGGGACATGAAAGAAAAAAGAGAAGAAATTAAATAGAATAAAAAAACACGTCTATGATGCAAAACAATGGTAATTTTCGATAAATGTGCACAAAATATAAATATTGAAACTAAAATGCACATATATTCATTTTTCCTTATTCTCCATAAAATCTCCAAGCAAATCTAAAATAATTTTATTATAAAGAGAACAATGATTCTTTGTAACATGGTTCTTTAATCTTTTGCTACACATTGCAATTTGTTTTATTTAATATCAAACCCAAAAAAACATTTCCCAAAGATTTCCAGTTTACATTTTATAATGTATACTATCTACTATCATACATGAACAAGCCTTCTACAAATGGAATAAAGATATTTCTAAGTGCATAGGTTCCTATTTATGAAAAATACCAATAACTCCACATGCGTGAGATAAATAAAAATTATCAAATGACATGTGATAGGTTTCTCTACAAATTCATGTAGATTCATCTGCTAGATGAATGGTGGATCCTACTATGCACACTATCCATATAGAACACAATAGAGTCTATGGATGATTAGTTTATGAGTGCACTTTCGAAACTATTATCATATTCTTCCCCGTTGATGATTGAAAAATCCTTTAATTAGCTTCCCAAACTTATCATCTTGTACTCTTCTTCTCCATAAACACCCACTGACTAAGGATTTCATTTCATTGTTTTTCGAATCATTTAGTAAAATGGCCAACATGATTGTTTTAAATTGTTTTGTTGTCTTCCACTTCTTCATTTCTTTTACATTGCAAATACAAGTTTGTTTGTTTGTGTGTTGTGTTAAAATGTTCTTGGGTGTGTGTAGCTAGAAAACAATGAATATTGAACTTGCTGGATTAATTAATTGGTTTATAGAATCCTCTAGCAAAGCGATGTCCTCTAGCTTTCCCTCGGTGCATTTTTCTTGTGTAGGATTTTTTGTGTTCACACATAATTTTTATTATTGTTTGTCTTAAATCGACGAGTATGGAATAGTTGTGGAGTATTAAAACAATCAGTTATTCTTTTTGGAATAACTGATTGTTTTCTTAATGAAGTTTTTAATTAAGAAACCAAAATCGTTATTTTAAAATGATTGCTTGGTATATTAATGTTCAAATATATATGGAAGAGTGTTGAAAACCTTAATCAATATTCTAGCTTTTTATTTTTTTATTTATAATATTCTTTTTCTTTAAAAATATCATTTTTATTTTATATATTAAAATAACTACTGTATCATATTTATAAAAATATATATGTTTGAACCAAGACTTTCTATATAAGTTATCTAAAAAATAATAATAATAAACCCAAAGTCTAAATTGTGTAATCTAATTTTGGAATGTTACTAATGAATATTTACAATTCCATTTTTCCAAAGACCTAATTTTTTCTAGCATATTGTGTAATCTAATTTTACAATGTGAAAATAAAGTAATGAATATTTACAATTCCATAGAAGCGAAAATAATTTTTATGTCACTATTTTCCTTACTTTGGTTTTACTTCATTAAAAAAACTAATTCATAAGTAATGAATATTTACAATTCCATCGAAGATAAAATAAATTTTATAAGTCTTCCTTTGATTTAACTTTTAAAAAAACTCTAATTCATAAAATAAAATATTTAGAGTATGAAATATGCATGAGGAAAATCCAGTATCCTTAATCTTTGACTCATTTTAATTAATGAATGAATATCTACATTACTGTTTATTCTTGTAAATGAATAATTTGAAATCCGATTCTATTACTCTACCTGCACAGAATACTCCTGTACGAGAAATCTGTATTATTCTTGTGTATGAATAGTTTTCAAGCCTATTTCACTACTCTATCTACACGGAATAGATGGTTTCTGCTTCAAGATACAATTAAGTTCCTGGGATATTTAATAATAATAAGTATGATCTGCTGGTCCGTGCTTTCTAGCATTCATGGAAGTCTTGTAATCCCTCCTTAATCCCGCCTTGCCTGCATTGAATCTCACTTGCTGCTCCTTCTTTGATTGTCCACTGCAACATCCGAGAGTTGGAACATGTGAGTTACATTGACTTGAGGGAGAACAGCTACGATATCCTCCTGCTGCCGCCGACGCCCCTATGGAAGAATCAACACTATGTTTCTGAGGAGGAGTTGAAACATGGCCGTTGGGAGCAGGTCCAGGAGAGCTCTCAGCTTTAACTGACTTCCTTCCTCCTGCTGCCGACGCCTCAACGGAAGAATGAACGTTACTGCTTTTCTGTGGCCTTGGCGAAGGAGTTGGAACATTAGGGTTGGGTTGAGATCAAGGAGTACTATCAGCTTGAAGTGATTGCCTTTCTCCTGCTTTAACGGAAGAATGCACTTTACTGCTTTTTTGTGGGTTTGGCGGAGTTGGAACATTTTGGTCGTGCTGAGCTCACGGAGGAGCAGCAGCAACCACATATTGTATTGGGACTTCCTTAAACAAGAACGCAATCATAAGTAGGGTGGGAGCAGTAGCAACAAGAAGAGACACATTGGTTTTCATTTTCATCATTTTTTACTCTTATTGTTATGGAATCCTGTAATACAATATATTATCAATATTATAATATAGAGAATGAATCTTCGACGGAATGATCGGGTAGATAACGGATATATAGAAATAATGAAAACGGGATGTATGACTGGTTTGCACTTGCAGATGAACTTGCTAATACAATATATATACAATACTCACAGGCAGGGATCGTCTATAAATACAAAACAGAGAGGGGGAGGAGGGGAATCGGACCAAAGTTTTCAGATTTGAAATTATTAATGAATTTGAACATTGAACCGAAGTCAACTTAATTGTAGTATGGACGACATCTAGAGCTTTCTTCCGTAGACGACACGGGAGGGGATATACATGTAACTCGCTGTGGCAAGAGTTAGTCAACGTTAAAAGTCGTCATTTTATATGGTCGGTTTAAAGTTTCAACTTATTTCTGACCCGAGACACCGAGGAATACGAGAGTCTGACCGGGCTTGAGATGTCTGTGTCAACTGCCGTTGTTGGTAATCCAGAGAACGTTTGATTGTCAATGTCCATGGATGCTTCTCTCCTTTGTAATACAGGGACCGCTTGGTTGTCAATGTAAATATAAATTGGAGTAAGCTAGCTGTGGAGCAATCCTCCCTCATTGGACGGAGGAGGAGCAAAGTTAGCGTTGACTTTGCGTTGACTTTGGTCCTCCTCCGTCCGATGGAGGGAGTTTTGCTCCACAGCTAGCTCACTCATATGAATTTAGCAATTGTCCACGTGATATACTTTACAATTATATTGATATTGTTTTGTCGACAATTTTAAACTTAAGTTACCGTAATTTGTGCGCCTTTTTTGTACGCTAAAATATCGCACACGCTGTTGACAACATAAAAAAGATCGTTAATATTGGATGGGTATTGTTATGCTCGTGGCGCAAAAACGTAGAGACTTAGGCCAGAAGATGTTCTTTTAGGAATTATGGTTCATGCACAAGGTCCCATGGCCTGCACAATGTCCTCCCACTTGTCCCAAGAAGACTCGACTCTACTCCCACTAGTCCTTAGAATACTTTAGTGTCATACTTATACCATGATGGGGTAAAGTATTATGGGATTTCTTACTACTGTTACTATAAGAAAAAATGGTATTTTAGCTTCACATTAACATTACTATTTGTAAAAGATTTGGGAAATTTTTAATTTTCCAATAGTAATGCAAAAGTGCTGATAATGTGCTTTGTAAAAGATTTGGGAAATTTTTAATTTTCCAATAGTAATGCAAAAGTGTTGATAATGTGGGGAGATGGGGAAATGAAAGTGGTTTAAAGATTTATTGTGCAAAAGTGGTGTTTGTAAAAATATTGAAATGTGTTGGAATAAAATCTCTACTCATGAAAAGGGGAAAGCTCAACTGTTATAGTCGAGGCAAGTATCGAATTTAAATACAGTCTGCAAACTCCAACTAATGTGTGTCCCCCATGCACTCCCCTACACAGATACCAGGTCAAGCTATTTAACGCCACTGACTCGGTCAGGTTGACGTGGACACAAAGCTCTTTAATGCTGCCAACAAACCTTGAAATCATTCGTGGTAATCCAAAGTCATAACCTCACTACCACTATCTCGAAGGGTCTCATTCATAGAAATTCCAAGGGTTAAATATTGGGATTGTTCCCCTTTTAATCAAGCCATTGCATAGGCTAGGCACAAGGCCAAAGGTTATAGAACCTTCATAGTATCCAGAGCATCCAATGTAACCCCTTGTGAAGTTCCTTTCCAAGGATATCCAACCAACTAATGAGTTACCTTTGTTCTGTAGAAATAAACCAATTCAAGAGCGAGATACTCATATAAAACACATATGCATAAAAAAATAACAAACAAGCGTTAGGACATTTTTAAGTAAGCCAACAAACCCTAGGCCTAATGCCAAGAGGAGATATTGGTAAAGATAATAAAGCACGACATAGTTAGCATTCAACATAGATCAAGAATAACAACCACTCAATACTTAGCAATGGTGCATGGTGCAACCATGACACAGTCACCATCCGCAATAAAAGTGATAAAGCTATAAAAGAAGACTAACAATCACACACATCTAATCTAGTCAATCTTAGCCATAGATTCAATGAAAAAAAAATTCAAAAAAATAACATCTCCAATAAACAACAACAACAACTACTACTACAAATTTATCTTCATGTTCCATTGTTTATGGCCCATAATCCCTAAAGCGTAAAGGTAGTTGAGATAATGTTATACCCTGACTTTTGTCTTCTTAATATCATTTTTACTTGACATGTTGATATGGTCACGATGTCATACTTAAAAAACAATATTCCTTATATAAGCAATATGTGATGGACCAAGGTGTTATGGATAAGCCATTTATTTCTAAACGAATCTTATATAAAATTTATGATTTTTATTTTTCATAATTTGATAAAATTGTAATGGTTCTTTATTAAAATTAGTGTTTTAAGTACAAATGGATTATAAGGAATATGTGATGGACCAAGGTGTTATGGATAAGCCATTTATTTCAAAAGCGAATCTTATATCAAATTTATGATTTTGATTTTTCATATGAAATTGTAATGCTAGTTTATTAAAATCATTGTTTTTTAAGTACAAATGGATTATAAGGAATATGTCATGGACCAAGGTGTTATGGATTAGCCATTTATTTTAAAAGAGAATCTTATATCAAATTGATGATTTTGATGTTTCATAATCTAATGAAATTGTAATGCCTATTTATTAAAATCAATGTTTTTAAGTATAAATGGATAATCTACAATGTAATTTAATGTTCATGATCTATATCTAAACTTCAAAAAAATACAAAATGTTTCTGGGACGATTTGAAGTAGAACATAAAGACATATTTAACCATATGCCTTAATCCACTAGAAACAAACTCATGTGCCTCCACATCACCAATCCTTCACGTTAAAGTCATAATAAAGACAATGTTACGAAGTTGATCGCGACTCCAACAAGTTATATTTAGGTTTTATATTTAGGGCTGCCCTTTCGGTGCAATCATTGTCACTGTTATTGTCATCTACTAGCCCATTGTCATTTACCATTTTTGAAGAAACAGTTGTTCATTGCTCCCAAGTCCAAATTTGTTTGGCAAGTCAAGAAATCTGAAATTCCTGTTGATTTATCCTTGTCCCATTTAGCTGATCGGGAGGGTATTTCGGCTTTGGAAACTGATATCTGTGTTGAAACTTTTGAACCTAATGCTGAGGTGATCAGTGATTTGACACTTAAACCTATGAGTCTGGCTTCGTTGGTATATTTTGAGGAGGGAACCTTACTAAGTAAATTTATGGAGGCAGGAGTGGAACATATGGATAATTTTAATTTGGGAGATTCCAGCCTTAAGGATTTAGTGTTTATCTCCCCTATTAAGGTTTTTAAAGGAACTCGTTCTGGTTACTTCCTCGAATCTAGTTCTAAGGTCTTGATGGATTCTTTCTCTTCTGTTGGATTTAGGAAATTAGTGACTCCTACAAAATTTGTTGAGTCTGTGGTGGGTATTGATCATTCTGATGTTTTTGGGGCACTTAGAGAAGTGGATGCCCATTTTAGGGGTTCTTTATGATATTGATGACTCTTAATTGTAGAGGTTTATCTAGTAAACCTAAAAAACTAGCTATATGTAGGCTGGTGTTTGATTAGTTTGTTGATGTTCTGTTTTTACAAGAAACTATTGGTGATGGGGTTCTGTTTGTTGGTAATATGGAATTCTTATTGCTTGGATGGACTTTTTGTTCTGTGGATGCTAAAGGAAAATCAGGGGTTTTCTTGTGGGTTGGAGAAATCATTTTTTACTTTTCTTGAATTCTCGGGCAATGGATTAAGGATTATGTGTATCTTTCTATTCGACTGAACTTAAAATGGAGATTTGTTTTGTTAATGTCTATGGACCTTATGTTGAGAGGGAAGGGTTCTGGAACAATCTCTTGGATTTTATGAGTGCTAACTATACCAAGATTATCTTTGGTGGGGATCTGAATTTCTCCATAGGATTATCTGAGATCTGGGGAGATAGGGCCAGAAGTGATTGTCTGTCTGATTTTTTTTGCAAAAATCTTGGATGATCATGGCCTTGTTGATATAGTGCCGACTGTGATTCTGCCCACATGGACTGGTAGGAGAGTTGGAAGTGAGAATATTTGTAAACATTTAGATAGATTGATGATTTCTATTGATCTTTTGGAATTTGAGCTTTGCTTTCATCAATGGGTGGGGTGTGGGGGTGACTCAGATCATCATCCTGTTTTTTAACAGATTCTCGGTCATGATAAGAAATCACATACTCCTTTCATGTTTGATTCACACTCGCTGGAATGTGAGGATTTTGTCATTTTATTGAAAAACACCTTGAAGGTGTATGATGAGAATTCTGAAATGTCTCCTACTTCTCAATTTTCAGCTAATATGAAAAAATATTAAAAATGTATCTATTTGTTGGTCTATTAATAGGAAAGAACAAGATACTAAAGAGTTAGTACAGATCGAGATTTTATTAGAGGATGCATGTACCAAATTAGGTTTTGGTTATTCTACTGGTGAGGATAAGGCTTCTCTGTATGTGTTGGAATCTAAAAGGAGAAAGATTTTGTTATATAGAGAAAATGAAGCCAGACAGAAGTACAGGGCTATCTAGTTACTTTGTGGTGATGATAATACCCCATTCTTCCATAAATTTGCTAATCACAGAAAATATATGAATTCTATATGGAAGATAGCAGATGATAGGGGTAATATTGTTGAGGGATTTGAGTCTATTACTGGGGCGGGTGTTCATCCCTTTGAAACTTTGTTTAAAGAAGATGACAATCTACATTTGCTTGAGATTCTTTCCTTCTGATATTTCTGAAAGTGAAAATTTAGAACTTATGATTCCTATTACACTTGTGGAAATTCACACTATTTTGTCAGTAAGTAAAAATGATAAGAGTCTTGGACCTGATGGGATCCCGGTGGAAGTTTATAGGGCACTTTTTGATGTTTTGGGAAGTGATTTGTTAAGAGTTATTGAATATTTGAGACTCAGTGGGAAAATACCTACTGTTTTTAATTCCACTTTTATTCCATTGATCCCCAAGATTGATTCTCTTAAGTCATTTGATGACTTTAGACCAATATCTTTATGTAATTTTATATATAAGATCATTGGTAAAATCATTTCTACTCGTATTAGAAAGATTTTGGGGAGAATAATATCTAAAGAATAGTTTGGTTTTTTTCCAGGAAGACAGATTCACGAAGCTGTTGGAATTATTCAGGAAGGTCTACATTCTATTCATTGTAAGGGTATAAAATCACTGGTGCTTAAAATTGATTTATATAAGGCATATGATCATGTAAATATGACATATTTACAGGTAATTACGTCTAAAATGAGTTTTTCAGTACCCTTTATTACTTGGGTGATAAGCAACATTACTTCAGTTTCATTTGCTTTACTTATTAAAGGGGTGGCTTCAACTTTTTTTAGATCTGGCTGGGGAGCATAGACAAGGATGCCCTTTGGCACCTTTACTTTTTCTTATTGTGGTAGAAGGCTTAAGTAGGTATATCCTTACAGCTCCAAATAGTGGGGTTTTTCAGGGTATCTCTTTTGGTAACAATATTATTCTATCTCGTCTTGGTGAAGTTTTTTCTTGAGGCCATTCCATTATACTAGATGCATTTCTGGATACTAGTGGGTATTATTAAAAGAATAAGGAAGATCTGTTTCAAATTCTTATGGTCTGGCAACAATGAGGCTACTGCTTTACCTTGGTCTTCATGGAAGGTTTTGGCTAATCCAAAATATCTAGGAGGTTGGGGTCTGAAAATACCTGCTTTATTTGCTAAATCACTTGCTGCTACACGGGGGCTTCACTTTTTGACCAATATCCTATCACGGTAGTTCATATTGTTGGTTTTAAAATTATAAAAAAATGAACCAATATATTGCAGGTATTAGGGGGGGTGAGGAGTTTAAGGTGGGGGTGGGTAGGGTCGTTTATAAGGATTGAGGTATAAAAAGGGTTGGGGAGAAGGTTTTAAGTATTGGGAGGGGGTTTCAACAAAAAGAGTTTGGGTCAATATCTCTAGAAATTAACGGTATTCTTTGATATTCCATGATCGCACATGCTATGTGAGAGGTTCACTAAGTGAAGTCCCCGTGTGTTGCTAAAAGTATGTGGAATTTGATTAATGGTACATGAATTTGGGTGCAGATCGCAATTCAAAAATGCATTTCACCCTTAACTTTATTAGATTTGATAAGGGTTTCTATTAAGAAAAAGAAAGGCATATCCATTTGTTGGAAAGCGGTACTTTGGTCGTTTGATCTTATTGGACAGTCACTTGTGTGGAGAATAGGGACAGGAACTGAGGTGCGTATCGGAATTGACCCTTGGCTTGGATGTAAATGGAGGCATTGTTTACCAGTCTCTATGATTGATAAACTTCATTATGCTGGTTATTTTGTTTTGAAGGATATTGCTTGCACTGGCACAGTTTTACTACAGGATCAGGGCTAGTTGAATGCTGATTTTTTTGGTTTTGTTGACCAGGAAATCATTATTTGGAATACTTATGTTTCTTTGTTGACAAATAGCCATGTTATAATTTCAATTGAGGATGATCAGTTGATCTGGAGTCTATACAAAATAGGTAAGTACACACCCAAAGCTAGTTATTTTCATCTTATTCATAATAAGAATGAGATGGAAAGTTCCTGGTGGTGGAAGTGGTTATGGAAACTTATATGTCCACTAAAATAAAAAATCTATTGTTGGTTTTTATTTTTAGGGAAAGCACTTACCCGAGATTTACTGTGTAGAAAAGGCATAGAAAGACCTAGCTGGTGCTACCCTAACACACACAGAGAGAGAGAGAGAGAGAGAGAGAGAGAGAGAGAGAGAGAGAGAGAGAGAGAGAGAGAGAACACTTATTGAGATCAATCAAAGACTCATTGATAGAGGGAGAGTCATGGAGTAGTCAACAATAAAGAATATAGAAATTAATAGCACATTATTTAAAAACTAAGAGGGAGCACACTTGTTTATATACTGAAATGGGGGTGCATTCCATTAGTGTTTATAGAGAAATTAGAAGGCGCACTTTCTAAGAAGACAACTAGGAAGGCATGTAGACAGAGGAGCATTCCTTTTGAGAGATAGTAGTTACAATTTTATATTAGAGGAGGGTTTTACCTAGTGATCTTGCATGCCTTCGAAGGAATCATGTTTTTTTTATACGTAAAAATCTAATTGTAATCATTCTATTTAGTATTTCAAGGGTAAAATATTTATGTAATGTTTGATTGGTTTCTTCTTCTGCATCACATGTTTGAAAATTTAATGAGCTTATGTATTTCTTCTTATAAAATCTAATCTGAGATTTAATTGTGTGTATGTGATTTAGCCATTTTATTGAAATTAGTAATCAGTGTTAAGCTCAAAGATAAATTAACAATGTAAAAAACATCTCAAACTCTCGATCAAGGATTTTAAGACCCAGATCAAGATAATAGCTTGATCGAAGGATTCAAATGAATGACTATAGCCCTATTTTTGTAGATTTAATTTTAGGTTGCAAACATGATATCGGTGGATGCATCAAGAAAGTGTCTATCCATATCCATATAATTTGTGCATTTTTAAGTTTTTACAATATATATATATATATTGTTTTAAAACTTACACTGAAAAACATTAAAGGAGCTCAAATAAAAATAAGCAACACAAAAAGTTCACAACCATTTTTTGTAAATATACACCCTACATCAATGTGCCGTCTTCAAAATGTCATTTATGCATTTCCATAAAAATGTGCACACAAATATGTACAAAATGTGATTTAAATATTTAGTGCTTAGTTTAAAAAATTAATAAAAATATATATTTATTCAAAATAATTAAACCAAAATATGTATGCCCACATTCTCTGTAGATCTCTTACACACACAGATTTAAAATTGAATTATTTTATGTGCACATAAACCACTTGTTAACTTTTCTTGAAATTTACAAAGACAAGCATTTCACTAAGTGTCATTTTGACACATTAAATAATATTAGTAATTTTCTTAAATATAATTGAAAAGACAACATAATTCCATACTATTTGTTTTTTATTGCATGTTGAAATTCACAAGGAATAAGTGAGTATTAAGGGCTTCGATTTAATAAATTAGTAAAATATTGAATTTTCAGTGTCACTTTTGTCTTAATAGTGTTACCCATCTTCTTGTATTTACCCAGGTTTAATTTTTCATATTTAAATTTTCTTTTAGACACAAAGGTTTCTCATCTTCATATTTCTTGTTGTAGATTCCATAATTTTACAAATTTATTATTAGAACTTTTGAATGGAATACCTTGTAACATTGTTCTCTACTTGTTTAAATTTTTACAAGTGTGCATTCTTTTTTGTTGATTTTGTCTTAGTCCTTTGGAAAGTTTTATGTTTTTCAAGTGCCTTAAGTTACACCATTTATTTCAAAGGGTGATCTAGTGTAACTAGTTATCTCTATACCATTGTTCTCTAGCCTATTTTGAGGAATTTCTTTATATATGCCTATTTGGGTTTGAATATAAACATTTGATCCATTAAAAAATATAGTTTAATCAATATTTTAATAGTATGTTTGATACAATGGTTGAAAATGTGTAGGTGAGGAACTTAAAACATTAACAAATTGATCATGTAGCATTCCTAATTAGTAATAAATTTATCATTTTTCATGTTCTTATTAACAAGGTATCTATTTAAGTAATTAATTTACCTAATGACATTTTCAAAGAAACAACTGTAGAAGGTTTGTTCATATTTTTTTCTTAAAGAAGGCACATCAAAGCATGATTTTAATTTACAAATAGATTCAAATAATGAGTCATGGAATTCACCAACAATAGTACCAAGTATATAGAGTCTTTTCTCTAAAAATGATTGTTCAATGGAAGAAATGTCCATTTGAGAATTTGGAGTACAATTAATTGAAACATTGAGTAGTTAATTGAAACATAGTAATCAGTCTACATATACGCATGGACTACTTAATTGAAACATGGATATCACATTGTGTAGCGATTTATATGAAAAAAGTGGTTTAAAGTGGAACAAGATAGATTTTGGTCATGGAACAAAAGGTGCATTCATAGTTATATTTATTGATGCTGAAATAAAGGTATAATGTCCTTTTTTGTAAAATACTAAAATTAGAATGGAAGAGACAACCAATTTGAAAACCATTTGATTCAAAAAAATATTTCCCCACTGAGCCAAGCTCAGATGACTAGTGTAGGTGAGAAGCAAAGAAACACGGCGTATGGAAATATGTCTCAACATATTACATTGTGATACCCTTGTAGGAAATCAATAGTAGATTCCATTCTCATTGATAGAAGAATTATTGGGTCTTGAAAATCCAAGCTCATTCAAAATTTATTTACTATTCCTTGCCTTATCTCTATGTAATATCCCTAATTTTGGACCTAACACTTATAGGCATGTGCCTATTAATTATGATGATTATATTGACGTTTTATTTTTATTTTGTGTCGAAGACCCCATTTCATATGAACATGATGATTTGTTTTATATATTGGGTGTAAGCCAATTATTGATGATATATATATGCTTGTTTGTGTTGGGCATGGACCCTGAAGCACATGATTGATGAGATGTTTTGTGTTGAGTGAGGAGCTCTAGATCACTTGAGTAATTGATGATTTGTGTTGAGAGAGAAGATATGGAGCGCATGAGTACTTACCTTTGTGTTGAACGAGAAACTCTAGAACACATGAAAATATAATTGTAGGTGCTTGGAAAAAGCTCTGGATCCTTCCATGTTGAAGTTGAGCATAAGATCTTGAGCATCAGATCCTTGGCCATTGTATCCCTACGTGTATTGTACAAGCACATCCTAGCATTAGTGTTGAGAGAGGAGTTCTTGAATTGCACTGAATTGTAACTCCCTATTAAAGCGTTGAGTATGGGCTCTCGTAAGCACTATGGGTTACTGAAAATAATTTAATAACTTCTGAGTGAAAACAACTCAAGAAAAATATTGATCTCATCATACTTATTTTTAAGTGATTAAATGAAATTTTGAATTTCTATATTCTCATCAAGTACTGAAGAGCTAGTAGTTTATACAAGGAAAATCCGACATGCAAGGATGTTTAGAGTTGCCTATCCTAGTAGACCTAAACCATGTACCTACTTGACCTTAATGACGAAGTGTCATTAAGTCTAGGGATCATGATATATGATGCCCAAAGACAAATATCAACAAGTGTTATATTATTATGTACTTTATACATGGTATGTATAAAAATTAAATATATTTATAATATTAATAATGAAAGAAAGAAAGAAAAGATCCATCCATTATTATTTATTATGTAAATATAATAAATAGTCCAAAACCTACAAAATCTAATTAGGAACTAATTGAAAGTTCCTAAGTTAAAATATTATTAATTACCCAAAGTAATTGAAAAGGGTTATTTATCAAGAAACCAAGGTTTCTTGATTTAACTGTCCCTTCAAATGAAAAGCTTCACTATAAAGACTTAAGCCAAGGAAAGGCTTAGGGTTCTGATCTATCATTAGAGGAGTCATTTTTCTACCTGCCTTCTCTCAAGTAATTCCTGGAGAACATTTTCCTCGAAGGAAAAAGGAAGAATTGATCCAGATCTAATACACTAGATAGGAAACCCTACCTTATGAGATCTAAGCTACTTGCATGTTGGAGTCCATCTCTAGGGATCTGTAATAAAACCAAGAACGGTTTTGGGTCATGGTTTGGTGGAACGTTGTAGTTCCCAAGTGATTTGGTCATCAAAACAGAGTTCGGATCTATCTTAAATTGTTAATGCTCGTTATTTAAAGTGTGCAAGTTCAACCATTAAAGGAGCTTCAAAAAATTACAGGTATGAATTCTTAGTATGTCAAGTTCATTTCTAGCATATATGGTGGATATTTTAGGTAAAGGTTCATATTGTATTTCTAAATCCTGGAAATGATTTCTCTATCTATATGTTCTTGGTTTTTATATATCTTAAAATATATTAACCCTAGGCTGTAAATGATTTTTTATACGAGGTTTAGCTAGGGTTTAATTATTGGATTATTTCTGCAAGTTCAATGCATTGGCTAATTTTCATCAAGGGTTCTACACCCTATTTTAATTTCTATAGTAGTATTATTGATAAACTGGGTTATGTATAAACTATGTTATTTAAAACTTGTTATTATTTGTCACTTAGTCTATATATACTCTACTAACATATTCCATTTGTCAGTAGAGACATGTTATATATTAAAATAGATTAATCTTAGAAACAAGATTTAAATATATAAATTTACAACTACATAACCTAACGTACTATCTACAAACTAAACTATTATATATAAATTTATAAACATATGAAGACATCATACATAAACAAATATGAAATTTATATATAAATTATCTAGATTTAAATCTAAGATAAACAAACCATTAAAGAACTTTCAAGGTCTATCTCATTGAATACAGACTAAATAGTAAATCATTCCATCTAAAAATACATAATCATAACTAAATGAACATAGTAAGCATTGTGAATATCCGTTTGGTCCAATATCGAATCTCTATTCACACATATAAAACCCACAGTCCTAACTAAACCTTATCATAATGACATGCTTAAATATTTAAAGGCCTCTCATAACAATTGTTTATAAATTACCCAAGTAAACAATTAAAACAATTAAAGAACTCTACCATTTTAAATAGAGGTCATGAATTTAACCCCTGTGGGTTCACAACCCAAGTCGTCGGCCTCATTTAAAAAACTATTTCATACGTGCTTAAAAAATAACAAAAATCAACTCACAAGCATTTCATTCCATATAACGAATTAAAAAATACATCATACACAGGAATGGTATCATGTATTAAACCACGGGGCGCTCGCACGAAGTTGGTTCCACTTTTTGGTGCCACTTAGGAAATTAGAAACGCACTTCCGAAGTGCAAATCAAGAACGCATATGCGTTATTGATGGTATGTTTGGGATAGCCCGAGCCCAAACACAAGGCTAAGGTTAGTGGAAACCTATATCGCATATCCGATATATCGCATTCGCGTTTTTGTAATGTTAAATATCACATATGCGATATATCGCATATGCGATATGTAATATTACAAAATGCATATGCGATATATCGCATGTGCGATATGTAAATTTCCAAAACACATATGCCCGAGCCTTTTCCTTGTGCATGCTTGTGAGAATTATATTTGTAGATAGATCTACTTCCTGTGATTCTTCTTACCAGTAGAGATGCTATTTCTAGATGGTATAATATCCCTCCTATAGTCTATGTTGCATCTTTACTCTATATTGTGGAAATGTAGACACTTGAGTGAGAAGTAGTTTA